>PNEQ01128002.1:0-93213 GCA_003012365.1 Medauroidea extradentata
ATGATAAAACCTCTAATTTCATTTAAATTTAAAAAATTGTTAAACAAAAATTCTACTTGTTATTAGTTGTAAGCACATAATGTTTAATTATATTCAAAAGTGTATGTAATTTAAGTGGTTAAGTGTAAGAAAAGGTAAAATGCCTTAACTTCGCCACATTATTAATAAAGACGTTATATTATTATTATATTATTATTATAGGAGTACTAAGGAAGTAGGTATGGTAGGATTGTTTCCCAGGCATCCACCGCGGCACTCCCAAACATTTTTTTTTTATAAAACAGTCAAATGTATACTAAATTTACCAGACTTGTAACAAGTGTAACATTCTGCATATTTACCAGGCGGAAGTATGGTAACCGTCCCATACTGCGGTTGGGTTAATTACTTCCTAAATGTTTTAGGAATTTTTTACAGTGTAGTTATAGCAAAATTCTTTACACAAAAAATTACTGGTTCTAACAGGAGATTGAATATTTCATTATCTCCCCGGGTCCAGAACGGGATGTTGTGTATGTCCCATCACCCCCCATCACTGCGGAAGGCAATAGCGAACCACCTCAGGCCTATCTTCGCCTAATATCCTTAAGTGTTCTCCCTAAGGATAGTTTCCAATTAATAAATATGTGGAAACGGTGGTGTAGTTAAAAACAAAAGCCCTTGAATGCGAAGCAGAAGATAGACAGCCAAGTTATACTAGCCTGCACAACACGAAATCTAATAAGATTGCCTTTATAGCCACAAAATAGCTCTTCCGTGAGGTCGTATTTTCGCAACATCCCTCAATCGGCATGTCTCCGTCATTGTTGGTGAAACAAAGTGGCAGAGGTTACCGCATCGCGTTACGTATTGTTTTAAGCGGCTGTGGAAGCGTGAGAACGAGTTCTCTGACCTTTGAGATAGGGCAGAGCTAGAAGAGTGAAATCTGCGGAGGGGGTGGCCAGATAACATCAGCTGCTGGCCAGCGTGCGCCTTCATGAACGCTCTCTTAGGTTCTGATCATAAATAACTTTTTTCGCTTGCTGTTTCCTTCTTCCGCCTTAGTCTCGTGCAAAGGTACCGCAATTAAATCAAAGTTAATCGAAGGGTCTTCATTTTAAACGTTATTTGTTTTAATTATTTTTATATTTGTACGAGACATTGCATTTTTCTAGACCCTTAATGTAACCACTTTCTACAATAGTGCCATTATTTCAGTACATTGGCATTATTTTAATTCAGCCAGCATTTTTTTAAATTCAAAAATATTTAGTTCAGTTTTAAATGCATATCATTACGCAACCCATGCCATTATACTTTAGAATCAATTGTTTACTCTCTGTATATCAGTAGGTTTTTTCTAGCATAAAACCAATTTACCCAAATTCGGACTTTGACATGCTACTATACAAAAACTACGAAAGCTAAAAAATGTTCATTACCGTAAAATTTTTCACTATATATTCCTACAAAACGAACCGAATCTCGTTCAAATGTAAAAAACTATTCAAACAGTTTAAGTTTCTGGCAAACTTTCCCTTTAAAGTCTTTCTTTCTTGTTTGCGAATGGTCGAATTTTGGGATCAAACGCGGGTCCTCTGGAACATATGTCCCACGTATTACCATTCTGCACATCGCTCGGTATACATTATATAATTTGAATTCATATTTCAGTATCAGAAGTGTTGGAAAGCAAATACACTCTCAGTCGGAGTCCTCAAGAAATACAAGGCTGATATAATTGGCGACAGTTGAATTCCTTTAGTTTCTCAAGGATATAACAACCATGGACAAAGTGGATATAACAACCATGGACAAAGTAATTCAGTTAAACAATTTGAGTATTATCAAATATTGTACAAGGACAATATGGGAAAGTACAGCCTTTTAGCATTGTTGAAGCGGGAGACGTTTTATCAACGGTGTGAAATGGAAACACTAGCAAATTTTGCATCCTTACGTCTCAATTTTCTATGGTGTTTATATATTCATGACTAAATTATTCTTAGGCTAATAGTATTAGAATGTGTTTATAAGTATTTAAAATGTTATCTTATCAAAATAATAATTAAAAGAGCAAAATTATTTTCTAAAACCATGATTACATTTCAATTTATAAATAACAAAATATAAAACCAAAACTGCCCATAGAAGAATGTGCTACTGTAGAAGGAACAGCGCTCATATCGGCGAGAACTATAATTAAATAACATGTCTCCTGTTTTTCTTCTGACTTTCCCATATTGTCCTTGTACAATATTTGGTATTACACCTACACCATCTAAGACCATTCATTCCCTCAATGTTTGGGCTCCAATGTAATGCTTTCATATCTTTACCAGCAACATTTCTGCAAAGGATATGAATTGTACGAGAAATATTATACAATTTTTTTTCGGGGTGTAATCCTTAAGGGCGCAGTTCACCTCTGTTTCCAACATATTTTTTAATTTTTATATTTGTACCAGATATTTTTTTCTTATTTAAGACATAAATTGTGACTAAATCTTCATCTTCGAAAATTGTTGTATTTCTCATAGTTTTCGCGTAATGAGTCAAAAACGTCAAAATTTGCACTTTACGGTTTTATGTACGCCACTAAAACCAATTGACATACCAAACCGAAAAAATTCACAGTGTATAACATTGTTATAGGCTATGAAATGACACACATAAAAACAAAAAATAAAATATTTTTGTATTTACTAAAAATGCTGAATATTGAAATGCAAATTTAAATTTTTAAATTTTTTTTCTAAAAATATAAAAAATTATTTATTTTTGTTTTATATGTCTCAAATCATAAACTAAAACATTGTTATACATTGTGAATTTTTTCGGTTTAGTTTGGCAGTTGGTTTTAGTGGCGTACATAAAATCGTAAAGTGCAAATTTTGACGTTTACGACTCATTACGCAAAAATTATGAGAGAAACAACAATTTTCCAATAGAATGATTTAGTAACAATTTATGTCTAAAATTAGAAAAAAATATCTGGTACAAATATAAAATTATAAAAAAACGTTGAAAACTAAGGTGAAACGCGCCCTTAAGTAAACATGTTTCGGCGAGTTGAACTTTCATTTCTTACGTAACAACTGAGTGTCATGTTGTCCACAAATAATGCCCATTATTGATAATCACTAAAAGTTGTAAGAATAGTCTCCTAGAAGGACAGCATCTTCGACAGCGTCTCTTGTGAGTAACTTTGCGTAACCTGTTCCTAAGTTAGCCGCCTGACAACTTAGTTATCCTTGCAACTGATAGCGCAACCATTCGTACAGTGCACAAATAGGTGCATTGCTAACAAAAACATTTGCTGTTTCGCATTTTAAACGCAGATATATACGGCACTAACATTTCTGCATTTAAAAATAGTTTTGTAATTTTACAAGGAAAATCCTTGGAAATAAATTTCATGTAGAACTATACATGTCGATCTTGTAAAAAAAAAACGCGTAAGATTCAAAAATATCAAGGTATAAACTTAAATTTGCACTTGAAATAAGGTATCGAACGATATTTTTATTTTTATTATATTTGTGTGATGACGCTGAAAAACATAATTTTTTAAATATTTATTTTGAGATAGATACTTTGTGGACGTACCACGATTCGAAACTGCATCCTTGCACTTAGACATAACGCAATATTCCTCTGTACCTCCTATGACTACATGATATTTGCTTTTTTTGTGTTTGTATATATTCAATATGCAGTTCAATAACAAAACTTTCTTAATTCTGAAGTACGTAGTTAATTTGAGTTTTATTTTATTTTGTTAATTTGAGTTTTATTTTATTTTTCAAAAAAACCATTACAGAAGTTTGGATTTACGTATGATGATCAGCGAATGTAATTTTCGACAAATCTATGATTTTGGTAGAACACAAATTTTTTCTTAGGTTTTTATGAAAAAATTTGTAATTATTTGAACAAATAATTTTACGAGGCAATTGTGTTCATTTACAAAAATTCGTACAACTAAAATAAACGCCTTGTAATGTTTACAACAACGTTTTACAGCGTGAGAAATTTATACTTAAGAGTTAACGTGTAATTAGTTATTCTTAGTAGACTTGCTACGAAATATGCTTATACATAACGTATAACTTTTAGTAATACGACGATGAACATGAATGCGTCTCTTAATTCCTTTCAAAATGGATGTATACAATTAAGTCAGTGCCCATGTATCAAAAAATGTTGGCCATATGCGTATGTGCTGGTGAAATAGCTGGATAAATGCTATCACTTAAGATCTAAAAGTGCAAATAACTTAAAGTTTTATACCTAACTCCTGAAAATGAGTCATTTAGCGAGCTGTTTATACCACTGCAATGAAATTATTATTTGCTGGCCGAAAAAAGGAACACAAATTTTCAATCTTTATTGCATTAAAAGGATGTAACTGATGTAATTGTTTAGCCACTGATAACCAGATATTGATGTTTTATTCATAATTTTCTTCGTCGTAAGCCACTTTGAAAAGAACATGCGTTAACTTTTGTACATCAGGTACATAACATTGAAGAAGGGCACATTCCTGTGCTTCGCCAACTTAATTATTATTGTTGCCAAACTCAGCGATACGCTGATACTTAAACTAAACTTAAGTGTTAACGGGTGTCGCCTAGGAGATGGCTGACGTTAGTTCGGCGTAACTGCGCTTAAGGGCGATGTGACAATTGGTGAGCGAGCATAGGCCGGCTCGAGTACCCTTGCATTGCTATACACAAATCGGACTTGTGTTACAATTTCATAAAATTATATGTGATGACATAATTTTAATCATTGGAGCAAATTGTATGTGGTATATTTAGTTCTGTCTCAAACTTTATATTTTCCCAATTCTCTCTTAATAAGTGTATTCAAAATTAATTAGACTTAGCTGATATTATTTTTAATTCTTAATTTTAAAATTCCTTTGAGCTAGAATTGTAATGATGATAATAATATACAAGCATTAATACACATGTTTCGGTTTTTCCTATGCAATTATGCTGAATTACATTTAAATGAAGGAACTTGCACAAAGGCGAATTTAAGTATTTTCTTTCTTTAAAAAATAATTTAATAGATGGATTAATAAATACACTGTTAACCGTGAGGAAACAATAACATTTGGAAGAATAGAAGAAAATGTATGACACCGCTGTCAGGTGTAGCATTCTACTACAAAGCTACGTATAATTAGGGCTAGGAATATTTCACGAATTCAATTACCCGCTGCTAGAATCAATCCATTGTCCTATGCATATTCAAGTCCCGTCTATTCGTTCATTGTCTGCTGTTCCACTGAGTAGCAGCTAGTGGACAAATATATATTCGGGGCTTGAGTATGCACAGGACAATGCATTCAAACAGGCAGGTCATTGATATCGCGATATTTTCCGGCTTCTAAGTATAATAGTTATGAACATTTTGGCACGAAATAAAACGAGAAATCATAATATCTCAGAATCATTATTGTAGCACATACTTGCGTTGCACAAATGCTCTCCCCGTAAAACTAAAATCATAGTAGCGTATTTATTGCTTGTTTTGAGACTTAACTGTTATACAATCACTAGAAAGGTTAGCACAGGCCAGCGATATAAGTGAGTACAGTAGGATTACGATCGTTAACTGTTTTACAGCCTGAAATCTGTATATTGTCTCAAATTGGCTTTATGTTTTATGTGCACAATTTTTGGGGTGATTACAAACAATAATATTCGCATATAAAGATCGAATGTATGTTACTAACTATTGACTAAATATATATTTCTTTAAATTCAGGACACATTTTAATCTTAATATTATTTCTTGCTATAGGGTTTTCTGCAATTATGTTCAGTATCATCCCAAACTTTAATACTCTCAGCAGTAAGTTATTGTTATTGCGAAATATTACAAAATGTTGTGTTGCTAAATGCAAAGATTAGTTTAGAAATCCGCATGTTTTCTCTCTTTATTGTAGGCAAATATTTTGCCAATCGCTGGGAAATACGTATTCCAATTATAAACCTTATTAAGACTTCGTATTGCATTTGACGAATGATGAGAGAACATTTCTATATGTTCGCTACGTTTTGAAAGAACGCAATAATGATGTTTATTCAGACGGTATAGCGGCAGTAATTTGGTAAACTTCCGACAAGGAGGAAATTTTCCACGTAGCTGAAAAGACTTTCACTGTAGATGATGTAACCGAATTCAAATTAGGTAAACTGAGAAATTGTATTTACAAGTGCCTCTCTATCTCACTCTTTCTGTCTTTCTCTCTCACACCAGCTTGCTATTGCTACATCTTTGTGCATTTGACAAGTTGTTGACTGCTTGTTATTAAGTTTTCATTTTCAGAATAAACACATATGTTTATAAAATAAGTAGACAGGAATTTTCCCTATGTAATTGCCAGCGTACAAAAACAGTTATCCCTTTTTTCTCCGTTTCATATCTAAGAAGATTTACATTATAAAATTGATTTAAACTCTATAAGGTGTTTAATTTACACGCGCATGCCATGATAAACTGCGTAGTGTTTCTTTAAATTCAACTTTTAATTTAACGGTTGTGAGGTAAATAAATATGTAGCCCATGTTAAGACTGACTTTATACATGGCGTAATGTACATACTATTAAAACAGAAAAAATAAATGATGATGGCTTTAAGAAGTACTGGACCAAATGCCATCATAGCATGTCGTAAATCGATTATTTAATGCTGTGTAGAGCTGAAAACTTACGAATTACTGACACATATGTATTAACTACCGAGTACCTATATTACGGAAAAAATAATCACGCGGATTAAATATGTGAAATCTTCACACATTAATTATTATAATTTTTAAGTTGCGCTCCTGGTTTCCTAACACGGTCTTTCGGAATGAATTTATAGATATTAAAAAAAAACAAAGAACTGTTAAATTATTTTTCAACCTTACGAATTTGCGTCCATGAATGTCAGATTTATTTTTCGAATCATTCATTTAAGATTTCTTTAAGATGCCCTAAGAACTGTTGTTTTTAGTAAGCATATAAGTGCAGCTTATTCTGAGAAATAACGGAACTTAGTTTCCAAGGTTTCATTTCCAACCTTTTATGTAATGTGTTAAATTTATTTAATACCGGATTTATTTACCTTGTTTTTAGTCAGAAACCAACACATCCTGGTAAAGTTTTATTGAAATGAAGTAATTCAAACTCGACGTATGGAATACATTACTTAGAACACTCCCTACCTGAGACTCATAATAAGACTAAGGTTTTTCATGTTAAATTATATTCTGCGGTGCTCAGGCATTATTATTTTATTAAATCGGTTTAGGATGAAAACAATTTTCGACATTTAGAAGACGCTAATGTTGCTTCATGAACGAAAATTAAGGAAGAAATTCACGATATTATGTATTATAATGTAAAATATTTGTTTGTTAATTGCTTCTAGAGTAGTTAAAAATATACGAAATATTACTGCCGAAGAAAATGTGTCATCTGTATTGCTTGCAATGAATGTTCTATTTAAGAACACATATTCACATGTACTCTAGGGCCTTGATATAAATGAGATATAGAAAGATGTTTAAAAATTATTTACGATGCAGACAATTTTCACCACTAATATACTTTAGGATAAGTAGAAATGAGGTCATTTTAAATGAATCCAAATCTGTTATGTCGCTACCAATAGTTAAACTATGCAATAAAAATAGTTTAATGATACACATGGGTCATTAATTTAATGATTAAAACGTGTTTAATGTGTAACGAATTTACACACTGCGATTACCTGACTTTACAACGCTACATTCTTAAATTCCTAGCAACGATTTATAACGTTTTATAAATTTAATATGGACTTAATAAATTTCTATTTACATGTACCAATAAAATCTATGTTTAGTTACTTATTTTAAAAATAATGCAGTTTCAATGCCAATTATACTATCCTTAACAAAATTATTAAATTATATTTAATTTCGAGTATAAGTTAACAATACCGTAATTGAAGGTCTTATTTCACTTTTCAATTTATTGTTAAGAAAAGCAGAGATTGCATAATGTGAAGGAATCTTTGTTAAAGCAAATGCTGTGAGATACGTTTAGTGATATTTAGTGACATTTCGTTCGTGACACTGTTCTATTTTTATGAACTTTCACGAATCCCTTGATATGTGCTTATCGAAAGATGAGGAAAACTGAACAGAATTAGCAGATTCCTCTATATTTCTATAATTTGAATTTAACTTGAGATTCAGAGATTTAGGCCGCGGTTACACGGGCCTCGGAACTAGTTTAAATTAAACTTGCTCAGCCGTACGTGTGGTCACACGGTGTCTGAAGTAGTTCATATCGTTACTGCTTCCTATTCAAACTGAACAGGTTGTAAAGGTTCTTCACCTAAACAACAATCTCTATGCCTTGCTGTGATTGGCTCGTTAAACGTCAACAAGCATTGCGCACAAGACAACCCCGTGTTATGTCGCAGCAGCAGACATTAAGTTATTAAAATGTTTTGATGGCTACGTATAAGTGAAAATAGTTTCATATTAAAATATGAGCCCTTAAATATATTTGCAACGGAAAAAGAATGTATGCCATTTCCAGTACTCTTGTATGCGCGAAGTAGGCACGTGGTCGTCCGCGGTAAAAGTAACTTTTAGAAAATCCTTGCCACGTTCTATAAAGTGAAATATTGGTTTAAATGTTTTGTGTCACGAGGAATTTTTGTCACCACATAACACATTGTACCAACATAGGAGTGTGTTAAAAGCTTTGGGACGGGGTAAGTAGAGCTTTCAAAAGGTTATGTTTATCGCGACCGACGCAACTTTTAATATGTAAATAAGTGAGTTCAAAAATATAACGTAAATTTGACGTGTCTCCAGCTACTTTCCTCTGTTTACCTTTTGTACATAGGTAAAACGGTTAAACCAAACATAACCTCAAAACATAATACTGTCGTAACAAAACACAATCGATTTTGACTACGACAATCGAGTACCGTGTAACCACGTGAACGTGTTCACTTCGGCAGCTATACAATGAACGTGTTTAAAAATGGCTGACTAAACCTCTTTCGGTTATCTACAGTACTTCAGGCCACCGTGTAACAGCGGCCTTAGTCACATTATAAACTCAATACAATTAGCTGAGTTAAATAAAACGTGAAGTTAATACAAAGTAATAAAAATTAAACCGAATGATATATTTACCATTAAAATGACGTTTGTATGTATTATTTTTGATGATGACTGGGGCCCAGAAATTTCGCGAATTAATTTGAGAATACGTTAGACTTCAAACTCCTGTACACGTTAATAACTTTCCATATTGGATCATAGTTACTTAAAATCGTCCTTGAGGAATGTGAACCAATAACAGAGCTGCATGAAAACACTCACTTATATCCCGCGCTACCTTAGCACATGTACAACTTGCCACTCACTGGAGCAGCAGTCATTGTTCTAGTAACTACAGACAAGAGTGTACATAGGATTGTGGAGACTAGCCGGCAGCTCGTTGAAACCGTGAAGTTTCCAGGTCTCTAATTATGATCCTTGAGTATCTGGAGAGTTAGAAATTTTTACACGTACAGTTAACAACTGTGAGTATAATTGACAAAATAAATTTTTAGATGGAAATAAAATGAATCAAACAATAGAATAATGTCCAAATACCTACATTAGGGGGGGTTGGGCACGTAAAATTAAATTTTTTTACATTTGTGCCAAGCACCGTTCAACTTTTGCACGTCAGATAAATGCGTCACTTCTCCAAATAAGAAAAAATTAGGCCCTATAGTTTTTGCAAAATCACTCATCAAAATCACGAAATGACCATTACGTTGCAGCCAAAATCAAAAAAAGTAATTAACTAATGAATTCAAAATTACGGGAACTGAAAGTCAGTGTACCAATGCATTTCATGACATGTTTGACAAAAGTTAGTTTTGAATATTTCCGTAGTAGCCGAAAGTCAAAGTTATGCAAAATTTACTCATTTCCATACATTAAAAAAAAATACAAAAATATATCGCTTTGTGTTTACAAAAGTGTCTTGAAGTAGTTCATATTATTAGGTATCGATATGAATTATCTTGTTTCTGCAAGTGAATTATATTTTATTATTTTGGCTACACCGCAACTGCCATTTTGTGACTTTGATAGGCGATTATGCTAAAACTATGGGCCCTTAATTTTTAATTCGGGAAAATGACATGTTATCTGATGTGTAAAAGTTGAACAGTGCTTGGCACAAATATATAATTTTGAATTTTTATGGGTCCAACGTCCTTAAGAGGGCGTGGTACATAATTCAACGCTAAAAGTATTAATCTATAACTTTTGGTTTCTTTAAGTCAATTTGCGAAAATTAAACAATAGCAATCCTAGACAATAGTTTTAGCCAACGTTTAAAACAAAATTGTTTCCAATGTTACGAACTTCTGAGGCACAATCTCTGACGCCGGAACCCCGTGCCTTTAACTGCGGCGAAAGAGATCACGCGTAACTAATTAGTAATTCTGGATAATTATTTACTCATTAAGTCGGCAAATACCATTATCTAGAATTGTCATTGGCTTCGAAAAAAGAGTAGAAAAAAATTGATGTTTTCAGCGTTCATTTATCTACCACGCACACTTAATAGCAGCTTAAATTTCCATTGATGCAAAATCATTTTTAAAATAAATATCTGTAAATATAAATTTGATACACCTTCAACATAGAAGAATATTCCGTACTTAATTATTAACTGTATAGTTTATTGGAAAAGACAAGGTGGTATATGCGTTACTTTACATGGTTAAATTCTTAAATTTAGGTCATTATAGCCATAATTTTAGATGCATTATTCCATTATAATTATACGTATCT
This sequence comes from Medauroidea extradentata, assembly GCA_003012365.1. Lineage (NCBI taxonomy): Eukaryota > Metazoa > Arthropoda > Insecta > Phasmatodea > Phasmatidae > Medauroidea > Medauroidea extradentata. Next base: position 10,845 of record PNEQ01128002.1, read on the forward strand.
TTTCGAGAAGTTTTAATATTACTTTCACTAAGCCTGAGCGAAAAAAAAAATTAATGTTATAAATAATGCTCTTAACATACATACACATTACTAGGGATCCTGGTTTTTCGCGAAAAGAATTTTGCCTCAATTAATTTCGGTGCCGTACGTGCGCATCTGCAGTTCTGCTTCGTGGTCAGCGATTGGATATTTTAACTGTCACTAGCCTTGGGATTCTACCGGCAAATCACAGACGTGTGGTGTTGCAGGAAAGTTTTTGTAATTGGATCAGTGAAATGAGATACGGCTCGTCATATAGACACGCTGCCAATAACCATGAAGCCGAACTGCAGATGTGCACGTAAGAAACTGAAACAAACTGGGACAAAACTCTTTTCGCGAATAAACAGGGTCCCTACACATTACATATGATTTTTAACGGAGTTCCGCATATATATTGCTTCTCCAATCCGCTTCGCCTTGATTTGTCGGTATTACACGAAATTATTTCAGGGTGATATGCTGTGACTGGTAAACATGACGCTATGTTTTTAACGGTATATTTTATATTATTTATTTCAAAGCCTAAATAACTTGCAGCACTATCTCAAAATACAAAATTAAGAAAAAATTTCAAATCTTAAACAACTGACGTCTAGACTAAATTTTAGTAACATTTGTTTGTTTAACTGGTTCGCGGTTTAATTGGTGCAATGGTTCTATTTTTAATTATAGGTTTTCAAGATTCATACAAGTATGTATCACAGAGATTCTAGTAAGAATATCGTAACTACTGATATAGGGAAATATTTTTTTTATGATAACAACTGTAATTAAAATGTTTGCATGAAATACGGAGAACATAAATTTACAGGCAAAATAAATTACTGCCGATGGAAATTGTTTGTTCTACAAAGATTTAAATTTTAGTAGTATAAAACACACATATGGCTGTAAAATGAATTTGTGGTACAATTATTTAGCTTAAAAGTAATCTTAACTAAACCACGTCATGTTCCCAAAAATGTTAAAACGGTATTTGAAGTTTATTTGCGGTTTGGTTTAACGAGGTTAGTAACACTTGGCCAATTATAAAAAGGTTTTATGAAAATAAATGCATTCACTACGATGGCTACCGCAGTTTTGGAACAATATAAAAAAGTCCTAAGTATTAAATTTACTGTGTTTTACAATGGTTGGTTTACATGTAAGTATAATCACATATTTTAGACCGATAGGCTTTAGATTTATAGTGTTTTAGTTCTTAGAATACGTCAGCAAACAAAACAAAGAAAACATGAAAGAAGAAAACAATATATGAAATCAAGCACGGGTGTTAATGAAAGTATCACGTCTGCTACAGTGTCTTCTATCTCCATGCCACCCAATGCCTTCGCGTGATGCGCCCTGTATCAATATACGAGGCCCTGGAAAATTTATATAAGGTAATTCGGAGTAGGGTACAATGTAATAACAGGAGAAGTAATGCGAAAGCAATGTGAATAATTACACGTAGTTGTGCAAAAAGGAATCTACCCACAAAATAATTTATTAATTTATTTTGAAACGCTCATACAGAGTAGGAGGATACTGGTCCAGAGTATGTCCTAGAAAAAAGACAAGCATTAACACATAATATTTTAAGTACCATAAGAGCCCAGAAAAAAAAAATTGTTTGTACAAGGTTTAGAATCATACAGTAGAATTTGACTTTGAATATCTCAATATCACTTAACTGTTGGTTGTTACTTTTTGAATTATTACGTCTTAAATAAACACCCACACAAATAATAAAAAATATTCAAACCCTTACGAAAGCCTTACAAAATGTGTTTTATAGCCAGTGGGATTGATTGTGTTAGCATTTAAGTTTTTTTTTGTGAAAATCATCTTCTTGTTTATGGCTCAGCACAAATTTTCCACATCATTCAGTTAAACGTTATTTGTACAGAGGCATAATTATGAAAACACTTATTTACAACAGATTTTTAATTAAACCACTGGAATCCGAGTAAGCGTTATCTAAGTACTGCAAAATGACAAATAATTTTGCACAAAATTTAAATGTTGCGTTTGATTACGAAAATATTTGGATTTTTATTCTACTGCTTTTAGTGGCATTCCTTTTAAATGTGTTCTAAAAATCTAAGATGAGCAAAATAATTTAAATGCGTAAAATAAGCTCGTCTGTTTTCTCCCCCTACCCCTTCCTATGTCACCCGCAAACATTTCTGCACTCAAAAATAACGCTATAGGAAAGTAGGCTGACAAGATGTACAGAGAACTACTTGTTTTTTTATAATTTGTTTGCTCCAATACAGAAAACACTGAAATAGATTTCGCACAGATACTCTACTCATAATTTTCACAGGTCACTCAAGTTAGTTATGTCACGAGGAACCTTATTTAAAGTACTATCACAAACCAAAAACGCTCTAATTTCGACATTAGTCTCGCAACTGTAAGTACACAATGGTAGTCATGCTAGTTGTGTCACAGATACTAATCAATGAAAAGATTCCCAATAGCATATTCGTTTTGGCAGCCGTGCTTCCGATGCACAGTCACGCCACAAGAATTATGGCGAGAACTGATGTGTAGTGTGTATCGTAGCATTTCTTACTATGTTAGGTTAATTGATCAATATGAGTATTTATCTGGTCTCTGATTGATTTTTTCAAGTGCACAGTTAAGTATGCATTCCAATAGAGTCTATTGCCGATTAAAGCGAAATGTTAGTAGCAATAATTATGGCAGAGTTGATACAATAACTGTTAAATATAAAGTTACGTGTTCACTAATTAGCGTATTTTGTGAAAATTGCCCTACTACAATTCATCACGAAACTGGAAGAACATTCAAGAAAATTAGCCAAAAAAAAAATTGCAGCAGGCGAACAGGTATTTAGCAAACCAATGCGTTAGAATTATTAGACGAGATAACGAGGCTGTCGAGGGATTAAAAAAATTTTTAAATGACCATGATTTAAAAAATGTGAAAACGTCACTAGCAAAACACAGCGAATATGCATTTCTTTGGGCAATATTATGAAGTTAAAAAATTTATGATGGCATTCCCGGCTAATGAGATATCAAGGATTCTTTTAAAACACATTTCACCCCTTTTCACACCCTTAATTATCGAATTTCGAAAAATCCTCTCTTAATGGGTGCCTACGGGGTAAGGGGAAGCTTCCCTCAAAATTTCATGGTTCTAGGTCCAGCGGTTTGGGCTGTGCGTTGATGAGTGAGTGAGTGAGAGTGTCAGGACACTTAATTTTAAGATATATATATGGTGGCTTGATTTTCATGTATTTTAATGCATACAAACATCATTATTAAAATACATGAAAATCAAGCCACCATACTATGTAATTTGCTTTGTAATTACCAAGTACAATCAGATTGTGAAAATTTTTCATGATATACATTTGTCATACTACCAATAAATGTAAAATTTCGTATCATCTTTACAAGGTGGATTAATACAAGTTTGAGATTTCTGAAATTTTCTATTTGAGAAGAAACTTTTCTTTACAAGAACTATATTTATCATAATGAACTGCTATCATAATTTAACTGCTTTTTACGTGGAAAAATTCCTTTAGCAAAATCAAAGAAACCTATTTACTTAATTTTATTTTTCGGAGTTGAATATAAACACGCATTTATAGGGCCTAGTAATGTATGACTATTATAACAGTTTGAAAAAATATTTTACAGACGTTTGTTATAAAACACATTAAATGTATTATCAAACGAAAACTGAAGACCTTATCACACAGCAATCAAAGGGATTAGAAAATAATTGTAATGACTTTATACGTACGAACAGGGCATCTTAAATAAAATTAATAGTTACTCATAATAGTTGCTCATAATTGTTACTCAAAAGACCCTAATACCAGTTCAGATGTTTAATTTATGATACAAGCCAAATTATTGCATATATTCTCTTTCACACGAAACCGATTTCCGGTTAGGAGGTTTATGTCCGTTAGCTTTGTACATTGTTGAGAATGTTTACATTTTTTTACAAGGAACAAACACAAATAGAAATGTAATATTTGGTGGAAACAAATGATCACTTTATTTCAGTAACTGACATTTTCCTTTCCTTGTTGCGTGTCAGTGGTTTGAGTAAACTAACGTTAGAACGCGTCGGGTCACAAGAATTCAGAACTCGGCCATTTCTGTTATGCCTTTTATTTTGAAGATCACTGACGGATTTACAAACTACCTCGGTACAAAGTAATTGTTTTCACAATATGTTATCCGGAAGAGAGTTTATATATTTTGTTATTAGTTAACAACTATGTTGGGTCACACGGACTGAATTGAATACATTTTACGTAATTGTAGAGAGGAAATTCTAAACGATCTAAGCGCCAAAAGAGGCAAAATTGAGTTTATTACATCAATGTGAACTGTATGCCAATGCCTATGTTTTGTTGTAAGAGGTTAGTCCTAATCGTTTTCCTGATAGTTTTTTATGATCGTCGAAAAATTGTATGTCCCTTACGTACGCGTGCTCTTGAAGCGCTTGTTTCCCCGTTTTCTCAAAAACATATATTCGGCACTTACATCGTTTAGCAATTGCACTCTACAGTTAATCAGTTATGCATATTTTAATTCGTAAGCACTTGACAGTGTCAATGCAATGTTTGTAAATCACGTATAGTAAGAAATGCTCTTGAAAATATTTTCGCCAAACGCCTTGTGTTCCAAACTATAATTGGTTTGAGTGTATAAGTATTATAACCATGCTTGTCTATAAACGGAGTATTACATTCTGAAATATTATTGCTAAGTTGAAGCCGAGATAAGATTTGTTTCTTTATCGGCAGCTTGCATACGGCACGGAACGCAAGCGAGACGAACCAGCTGGAATTGTGCAATACGTTACCGAGAGTGAAAGTTGCCCACCGCAGTAATAAGAAAGAGAGAGAAAAAGAGAAATACAGGAATGTTAAAGAAAGACGCGTCCTTGAACTTCTGCGGTTACGCCACGCTTTGTGAGCAAAAATGTAGGCTAAGCCACCGCAATAGCGTTGCCTACGAGACTTTAGAAGGCCTTTGTATGAATTTACGTTTTTATGTCACAAAATTGATGAGAATACGTAGTTCCAAAATCTCCGCTAGGGCCACTAGTATACACTGTAGATAATCAAGAAATTAAATTAACAGTTAAGCAGATTTTCGACGTTTAAATTTACTAGAAATATATAATAACACTTTACCATAATTGATGAGGCAAATCTCTTGAATAACATTAATTCCAAAGACGAATTGAAGAGCAATCATTTAAATCCCGAAACAGTATTTCTAAGTAAACTAGATTTACAACACGAATATAAAATCTTATGCAATTGACTGAGGGCATGTCATGTTGGAAAAGTCATGTTTCATCTTAGCATTACTGATATGAATTTTATAACATTTCTCTACAATTTTATAAGGTGGACATTTCTGGTTTCGTAAATTTTGCTCTTCAATTACAGTACCGACCGAAAAATAGGGCCACCCTTAAACTTACGTCTAACTCGCCCCTGATTAGCATGTGGGAGTCGTGCAGGACGATGCCGCTGGTAGGCGAGTTTTCTCGGGAATCTCCCGTTTCCCCCACCCTTTAAATTATGGCACTGCTCCATTCTCACATCATGTCACCTATCACCAACGCCAAATGACCTAGATGTTAACTGCTGAACGAAATCTCTTTACCCCCTCTTCACCCATGGAGCAAAATCACTCTGAATAGATAAAATTATGATATACCTATAATTTTCGAGTTTATTTTTTTCTAACAATGATTTTCCAAGGGAGTCACAATAAAATTATAACACTGACTAATCATCAGTAAATCTTTACAGAAATAAACCGGGCAATAATGTAGCCTAACGAAATCAAATACGTTATAAAATAGTTAGACTATTACGTTGCTCTTTTCTAACATTACCAAATTTAACTCTGACATATCGCATACGAAGATAAGGAAATGTGTACTTAAACGGGGGAAGGAGAAACGAATTTTTTTTCAACCGAAAAACTTTGGTATAGGACACCAAATGTTACGGGCTGCAATATGGCGCCGTTCAATTTGTTCACACATACAGATAGACCGTCAGTATTGTTATTGCAACCCCTTGGACGAAACACACTCATGTCGCACTCACGACACAGTGTTGCCAAGTCTTGGTTTACCTTATTATAAGCTATCCGTCAATACAAAGAAGGCCAACTTGTAAACGTTGTAGAAATATTCTGGTCTAGGCCTGCTCTTGTAACTATCGAAATTCGTTTATATATGTGTACAATTTAACATTGCTTCATACAACCAAACATTTACAGAACAATTGTTCAACATAAGTGCAAGACATTCATTTTGTTCCACTAATTTGATCCAAAATAATATCTTCTCAGAGTTGTCGTCGTGAGGTAAGTAGCCTACATGATGAACGGGATTACACTCCTTGTATTTATTATCTTGCTGCAGATTGTATTACATAGAAGAGCAGGTGATTATACGATGTGATGAAAAAAAAAAAAAGCAAGCCATATAGAGAAAACTAAGATACTTTGTAGCAATATTACCAGCCGTACACGTCCTTGGAAGAAATGCAGTTCCTGGTGGCTGTTGCGTCAGCCGCGTCCGGCCGTCGCAGGCGGGAGTTTATTTATCGCCGTGTGCTGTTCCGAATTTAGCCGAGCGTGCCCGAACGGGTATCGCCTCCTCCCCTCTGCCTCGCCGGCGTCCAGTCTATTTCCACCGTCCGCCGCCAGGAGCGCTCGAGTCCCCGTCTGACGCCTTCTGCCCGCCGCCGGCGGAGCGGGTGTCTTCTCCACATGACCTTTGGCACTTCTCTGTGGCTGCCGGGAAGGGTCGCGAGGGGTCTCCGCGGTTTGTGGAAGGGGGGAAGGGGGCAGGCCGCCGTTAAGGTCGCCCACTCCTATAGTTGCGAGTAACGGCACAGCGTCGCCGTCCTTGCAAAGAAGATGAGCATGCTTGCTGCAGTGGAATAATACACGATTACGCAGGAATGCGCAACGAAAGATGTTTCGCACTACTTTTACTGCAAAACTTCATTCTTTTTAAGCAAACGCCCCAGTAGAAATAGGGATTATCAAATGACTTTATTGCTTGTATGAAAAATGTAATTCTTTTATACTCAGCAGACGTGAGGTATTTAGCAATAACATGTTTTTTTAAATATTTTTTTCGGCAATAAAAAGACCATGCTTAAAAAATGGCGCCCTTTAAAAAATATATATATTGTGGTTTATCTTATCTCAAGGTCCTTTCATCTGATTCATACCAATTTTTTATTTTTCTTAGTTCGTCATGTAAGAACCGAATTTCAAAGTAACTATTGTTGTAGGTCTCCGTTTTAAAATATATAAAAACTTAAATAAATAACAGTTGTATGCATTAGTCTAGAACTTCTCGAATGACTTTAAACAATTTTTATATATTGAAATATCATGTTAAGCAATTTTAACTAAGTAAAATTTCGTTAAAGGATTGCAGTTGTTAAGCTTGCAAGATATGAGTAAAAAATGATTTTATGACTTATGCTGGGATTTACTGGACTGGATGTAATTTAATTTCCTCTTATAACATTTATCAAATAAAAAATAATAATATTATGTGCTGGTAAAGAATATTTTCAACTGTGCTATGTCATATTCGGGGAATAATTTGAAACAATAGTAATTAATTTGATGATTTGAGTTTTTGTTATCTTAAGCACTACAAAGTATGTATGAAATAGTTGATGTAATATTTATGAAAATCTTTAAACAGTTAAACGAAGTTTCGTGTAATGACTGTTTATTGTCCATGCTATCATTCAAGAGGTTCCTATTACTTTACTAACTGCCCGGCTGCGGCGTTGCCCGCACGGCATTTTTAAAGGTACAACTATAGCGATAAGCTAGGGCCACGATTTTGTCGCGAAAAGATTTTTGCCCCACTTTGTTTCAGTGACTCACGTGCACATCGGCAGTTCTGTTTCAAGGTTATTGGCAGCGTGTCTTTGTTCAAATACGTTTCTCATTTGACTGCACCAATCAGAATAAGATTATTGTGAGTCTGTACATCTGTAATTTGCCAAGGCAAGTGGGAATAAACTCATCCAATCACAGACGACGTAGCAGAGCTGCAGGTGTGCACATGACGCATCGAAACCAAATGTTGCAAAAATCTTTTCGCCATAAAATCGTGGCTCTAGGCCGATAACTTATCATATTAATGTGATACTGAGGTCATTTCGAGAACACATTTTACGACTTTTCACCTCCAAAGCATACCAATACCTCACCAGGTTTATGAGGTATCGATGATATCAGGAAAATACATTTTATCCCTTTGCGCCCCTATAGCGAGTGCCTACGCCGCAAGGCGAAGCCACCCTTTGATTTTAATACTTTAAATAAAAAAATTAACTCCTGTACCAGCTGCCACTAACATGTGCGTGTATAATATCACAGCAGTTACATGTCGCCTCGCCTTACGTGGAATTTGAATCCAAAACCTCCAACCAGTGTTCTCATCAACTACTCCAATATAGGACGTCGGAATTTTCAAAAAAATTAAATGTGTGTATACTGGTCTGTGTCCAAAGACCCTCAATAGGATTGCAGAAAAATTACAACTCTTAAATTATTTCTCCGTGTTCGTACCTGTTTTTTTTTTTTTTTTCGGGATTTCTGGAGTAATTTACATTTTTTTACCCTCTAAACAGTGAAATTTTGAAAAATCTAGAATCAACATTTTAGGTATACATGTAATCTTCATTCTTACAATAAAAAGTCATCTCGATATCTCAACAGGTTTAAGAAATACAGAGGATTAATTGAAACAACTTTTTATTATTTTTAATGTTGTTATAGTAGTCGCATTTAAAAAATAATGAAAACACTTCGTAGGGAATTGCGCAAGCTTCATTCCGAAGGAACAATCAATTTGACATTTGAATAGGATTTCAGAGTTATTAAAACATTATTGAAAATATATTTACGGCCGTTCAACCTCTTAACATTCTAACTTCGATAATTGAAAATGTTTGTAACATGCATTTTTGTAAGCTCTATTATGAAGCAAAAACCACCACGATACCTCGTCGTGTTTACGCGCTATCGACGATGTATTGGAAACATATTTAAACATTTATCAAAACATTAATTTTTTAAATTTTGGAAAGTCCCTTCTTAGTGGGTGCCTCCGGCGTAAGCACTTAAAATTTCGTGTCTCTTGGTGGAGCTGTTTGGGCTGTACAGTGATATTTACTTGAGTCATATCATCAAATCAGCTCTAATGTTTGACTGTTACTAAACGAAATCGAACAGTTGACCATTCTTGAATACTGGGTTATAAAGTTCTCGAAATATCGTCATCTTAAACTGTATAAAACAACAATTTTGAGTACCCGGATTTTATGTTGAACAATAAAAATTCCCTCATAAAATAGTCCGTCTAAGAATTAATATAGTGTGTATAGGTACCTCTATAGAAAAATAATAAACTTTTATTTAAAAATAACATCAACTCTGGGGTACTCCGTACAACACAGCGAGCCGTTTGTATTCCAAACTGTTAAATTTAACATAATTTTATAATTTTCTGAAATATTTGTTTTCTCAAGCTATAGGTAACTCTACGGGTAACACAATAGTATGGACGTTTATGTTTTAGAAGTTACTTTTAATATTGTCGTAACTATGTTTAATATTGTAATTATAATTGTCTTTGATATTTTACTGCATCTATTGTATATATTGGACAAGTGAAAGAAACGGCCATTCAGGCTGCTACTTTCTGAACTAAATTTGGAATTTCAACACCTGGAGAAATCGGTGGACACCATTTTCATAACCACATGATGAATCAAATCATAGTATTATTTAATATGTTGACTCGGCTACGTTAATTAAGTTGTTTTTTAAATTGTCATAACAGCTTTTTTATTATATTTTATTATTATTGTACACGTCTTGGACCAGAAAGAGTACATAACTTGCCGTACATTAAATTATTCCTGCTTTCAACTTAAAACCGCACAGTGATGAATCGCGTATAACTCGAAACTAGCCCCTAACGTTGGCTACACTAGACAATAGGAAACATCATTTTATTTAAACTTTTCACTAGAAAGTTGAGAAGTTGCAGTTTTTAAGTTTACTCTCGAGATAATAAAATTATATTCACTGTCACGAAAGCTTTCAAACAACAAATGAAACCTGATTTATAGTTTTGATACTAATAGCACAGCTATCGGTTGAAATTGTAGTTTGTCATTTTATAACATTGAGCTTCCTAATCAGAAATAGAATAAACTTCATCATAAGTACTAAGATTGTATCCTGTGAGGTTTTCTGGCTGCTGAGACCGACCGAGCTTCTGGGTTTCGAGAAAAAATAAAATTAATTAATTAAAATAAAAATTAATAAACATAAAATAATACAATAAAAATATAAAGGTTAGTAAGGTGTCCCGGTTTAGTTTTCGCGAACACGTGCAGGAAGGAGGAAATACCACAACTTCTGAGAGGAATTCCTTATAACAAGTAACTTTAAGAGAAATACTCTCTGGACCAGCTACCATCGTGTGTATGTTCATTTTCAAAGACTCATACATTTGTTCATTTGAGGATTTGTTTTTGAGTAAGATACATATGTTAAATTTAAATAACTCCCTTTAAATTACATTACGTTTTATGCTATGTCAAAATAAGAGTAAGATATACTACCAAATATATCCAATACGAAGTAGAACTTTATGATTTAAATCGAACAAACTCCGCGTAAATAGGCTAGTAAATAAAGTTCTGTGACTAAAGTAAATCGGTTTTGCGAACACTTTGCCGCAGTTAAAATGAGATATTACTTTACAACAAACTACATCCAAATAGCTGTTTTGTGTGAGTGTGAGTAGGAGATTCTGTAACTAATAAAAATTTACAGACATTAAATTAAACCATATTTAAACTACGGAAAGGTAAAATTAGTTGGATTGTGCGAAAATTTTAGACCAAAATACATGGCAGTTTGATAGTACTACAATGATCCAGCAGTCATTAGCTAAATCAAAGTGGAACGTAAGAAATGGCCCTATTATACTAAACTTCGAGACGAGGAATATAATAAAAGTTTCAAAAGAAGTACCGAAAATAGAGTGGAGAGGGACGATGGGATGAATAGGGACAACATTTCAAATCAAAAGATCCAGTACGCGGTTTTAAAACCAGAGGTTTTTCCTTGAGGTTGGCAAGTTAATAATTTTACAAATAGTAACTTAATTGTATTAAAATATGATTTGATTTAAGATAATGGTCTGTTTCAAATTTGGTCCCTTTTCACCCCAGCGTCCCTATGCACCCTATTTTACGGTTCCCATATATGAATTCATCTTACTAACAGGTTAATCAAGAAACCTTGCTCTAAATTATTAATTGACACATTATCAACATTTCTGAAACTGTGTAGTTTTTCAGAAGCTCGTAAAAATTATTTGTAGTGCGTTAGTTTCAGGATAGTCAAACAGTTGTTATGTTCTCCAGTGATATCGTGCCATGGAACAATTTCTTAAAGGGAATTATATTTCAAATATGCATCTCACTGAGGTATCTCTACACGACTAATCTTATGATGTCAACGAGTAGACCTAACGCCTCCCTAGAGTTATTTACGGCAGAAAATTATTGCTTAGTCAAATGTCGTCTATTTGTGAAGTAAGTGCACTAGGCATATATGTATATTTGCAGCTGAACTAAGTAACAACGGGTGTTGTGAGCTATTTGTTTTCCACCTAATCTTGTTCTCCTTTGTTGTGAACTCCGGAATTACAGTTTGACTTTGTTATGTTCTCTGACATCTTTTCGATGTTTAGTTTGGCAAAATTTGTTTTTGTGTATGGTTGTTGAAGCGTTGCCATATATACATACATACATATATATATAATCTGATGGTCAAAACATGTATTCAGCATCTTATTACAGTCGGGTGTTTGGAAGCCGGACAAGTGATGTTAGGTTTTACAACGAAGCAACGGAAGTTAAACGAAGGTTAATTTAAGGCAGAAATTTTTTATTTTATTATATTATAAGAGGTTGCCAAATAATTAAAAATATTAAACATTGTGTTTTGATGCTAGAAAATTGGATGCACGGCAATCTTCAATGCATTGAGTCTTTTGGTATTGTGAATATATTTCTTCCTTTAATTTACTAAAATAAAAACTTTTTCACTTGTTTCTTTCTGTGTAATGGTATTTGTTGTTTGGACTCGTTAAGTCAATTTTTACAAGAAATTTGTTCCATATTATTGCAATATACTCGCACCCAAATTTCACTCAAAATGCTCGTATCGCTACGACCACACTCTTTCTTAAGGCTCGGTTCCAGTCACCATGCGAAATAATTTTGTTTTTCGGTTATTTGAAATTCTGATGAGAAAAATGTAAAATAGGCGATTATACCTCAAATTCAATTTACCTTGAGCAACAGTACAGACACTGCGAATCAGATGAAACAAATAATTACCCAACAATCAGTTGGACAATTTTTTTTACATTCATAATTTGCCTTACAGATTGCGACCAAATTATACATGCCCAGCGCAATCGCCATGTCTGTAACGTAGCACAAAGTAAGTAGAAATTGAGGTATAATCACAGATTTAATATTTTTCTTCACAAAATTAAAAAAAAGGCGAAAAATAATAAAATTCAATATGACGACTGAAACTGAGCCTTAATTAGCGTCTATCACCAGATGATCCAACGTCAGAAAGTCTAGTAAAGCACTCATGACACCTGATGAGACCCAACATTTACTTGTGACCTTCATCACACACGCTGCTAATGTCTGAAGACGAGAGGCGACCTTCGCTGCTAAGGTCCTGAGAGAATGGACATGAATTCCACTTCCTGATGAACACATTTTTTTACTGTCAAAGGAAACTACACTCACAAAATTATTTTTGGGACCTCCTCCTTAAATTACTACATTAACGTTTATAACGGATTTGACAGTACAATTGTAACCTATAGTTGAACACAGACATGCCATAGTTACTAGAAAATAAATTTGGAGTAAATTATAATACCAAGTCACTGCAAGAGTCGGTACTTTAATGGGCGTAATAATAGGGACTTATATTTTAAAACAGGACATTGGCATTAACAAATGCATAATTATTATATGAATAAAACACGAGTTCTTTAGGCACTCAGATCATAAGACGTGCAACTCAACAATTACTTAAAAATTAATTTGATATATTTATGCCCATTACATACATCAGTGAATACAATAATTATTTGATTAATTTTTCCTGGAAATCTGAATGCCAAAACGAGTACTGAAATCACTACGGAAACATTCCCTAAATGAGGAATGTTAAATAACAAATTTCGTTTTTTTTGTAATAATCTTCTATTAATTTGTTAACCAAATATCAAAATTATATTTAATTAAATTTTTAGCTAACATTTGTACTGTGACGGTTAATCTAACCATGGTGTATATTTTGTGAAAATTTTCCCCCTAAAATTACAGTAGGCCTACATGTTAGTAAACAGTATTTCTTTGGTAAGATGTTTTTATTAATTTTTTTAACATTTAATGGTAAGTCCAACTAACTATTTATATATGTGAATTTTATTTTATGTCAGTTTTATTGATTGTTACTAATCATGTTCATTTATTTATTTAGTTGAGGGTACGAAGAATGGTTTTACCTTTAAAAATTTCTATTTTTTCATGAACAGTTCTTTGTTGGCTACGTTAACATAAAAAAACGTTTCTTTCGTTTTCTAATTTTAAAAATATGAACCTTTTCGCTTTTATACAGAGTGTACAAAGGTATACTCTATTTTCTATACATTAGCAAAATTTGAAAAACTGTTAGTTACTTTGTGATATGTGACACAATCAAAAAATAAATGTCAGTACTAATGATAAAAGTGTATCTCCGGTTCATTTTAGATTTGAAAATGTCTTACATCACAAAATTTTAACAGTAGCTGCCAAATGTTACGAAAGTGACACGAAACACAGTACAACAGGTAATACTTGCTGCATAGTTTTTTTGGTAAAATATTTCCCCGAATGAATTTCACTAGTGTGTGTAACACATCAGTGTTGCAAATATATCACATGGTACAGTCAGTAACGAAGTCGTGCAACATCCCAGCTGTGACGCTTGCTAACCCACTGTCTGTCTGCGAGTGCTTCATCATCTGCTAACAGTGTAGCGGCGTCTGTGAGGAGAGTCCCTCGAGTGTAAGGAGTAGAGATGACACAGCTGAACAGCCGCACCCAAGCACTGCCATGGTTTGGCAACACCGGCGCGTAGTTGTTTGTTCACAGTCTTCTCCGCTGTTGTGACGGCTGTCTGTCCGAGAGTGTGTTAGCGTATCACGCGCCTTTCATAACCTCCCATGACTCTGCAGTCCACGACGAGCTGGACACCGGCTGTTCCGTAACTTCTTTCACGCAGCTGAAGACGTTTACAACAAGTAACTCGCTGGAGTGGGCATACTCCACTGCATTGTTGTCATCCCGTGCCATCAAGAGTGAGTTTGGCTGTAGTAGGGCCTACATAGATCAAAATTAAACACGGAATAATAATTAAGGAGCTATTTTGGGTGACTAAAATTTGTTCGTTATGTCATAATTATTACGACACGTTACCGCTCCTGTTTAAATGTTATTGCTACATAGAAGTTTGCCCCATATTCAGAGCAAATTGTTTCTTATACAGAATATATCGTTGAAGTACAGTTGGTATTGTTATAGGAATATCACAAATAGAATAGAAAACAAAATTGTATAACTGTTGAGATCACTGAGACCTTCCTGTGGCCAAATCATGCCACAGAAAAGCAGAAGCAGAAACACTGGACATAAATCACCACTCCCCTGGTTCTTTCTTTCTCTTATATAATATAGTATAGGGAATGTCAACCAATCAACAACCAAATTTTACAATTTCTTTTGTATCTGAAACCTAGTATGTGTGTTTATTTAAATAATGATTGAAATATAGAACTGATTATATATGTTTTTTATTTACCTTTATGTTCTTTCTGAATAATATATAAACACTGTACGAAAAAGAGCATTCCAAAAATTTACTCAGACTGCCGAAGCATGGCTAGATATGCAATTAATATTACAATTGAGCTATAAATTATAGCATCTATCAAAACCTTATAATTACATAAATATCAAAATAATTGATGACACAGGTACACACGACTGCCTAAGCATGACTAGATATACAATAAGTATTCAATAAAGCTAGTAGTAACAGCATCTAGCAAAGCCCGATAATTATCTCGAATAAAACATTTTTTTTTTCATAAATAATCATAACAAAATATTCTTAGTCCGTTTCAATTCCAGGAGCTCACAAATATCGCCCTACCTACAATTTACGAACCGTGAGAAAACCATAACCTTTATGATCAATTACATTTTTTTTATTTAATTTTCTTGCCAACAAGATTAATAATTTTTAGGTTAATTTCCTTGCAAACATGACCAGTAATTTTTACGTTAATTTCCTTTCAGACAAAATCAGAGTTGGATACAGTCGCAGCAAACCATACAGTAAGAAACATAAACTTCCTACCGCCAATCAAACGGCATAACTAGGAAGCTCCAAGAGGAACTATAGTTAAGTAACTCTTAATTTCAAATTGCTAATATCATTACGCAAACTACAACGCCTGACATCCTAGCCATTATGCCCCTACCAATACTTAACTTAAACTAGCAGCGTCGTTCCCCAAACCTGTCTACCGATTCCAGCAAAAATCCCGTCAAATATAGTTGTTCCCTTACTCTGCTACCTTCTCAAAAAGATGGTGGGATCCATATTTAAAGGAAAGTCTGTTGAAAAACCACGTTGCGCATCGGTGATTGGAGCTTAAACGACCAGAAGCTTCTCTAACATTATCCAGCAACACTGCTTAGTTCCCTTCCTCTGCTGCATCGCCATTTCCCCTCTCTATCAACGTCACAGCACAAATAAAACAACAGACTGTCCATTTGCCTTGAACTGGGAACACTGAAGCACGTCTTTGATGGCGAAGGTACGATGTTATTAAAATTCACGTAATTTTCCAACGTCTGTTCACAACTTTCATCATGGGAATCCATGCCATCGTACACAAATACTAGGTTAACATCCTATAAACTATAAATATGCGCTAATATGTCCATTTGTTTATTTCCACTCGGGAAAATAATGCGTCGTAAACAGAAACGTCGACTGCAACCCGATGTCACACTGTGTCTATTTTAACAGACTGGAGTCTCCAATATTTAATTTGTTTCTCTAATACAAACTGAACTTACAAACGAAACATTTATCTGTTGCAATTATATTAGCTGATGGTTTATAAAATATATACTTTACTCAGAGTTTCTTAGGCTTACGAAGTCAAGAGACGCTTCAAGGTTTAACTAAAAGTTGGTACGAGTAGACGCATTCCGCGGGATGCGGTGCTTGGCAACTACTAGGGCCCCCTGTTATTGGTGAAAATAATTCTGCATCAGTTAGCTTCAGTGCCTCGTGTGCACATATGTGGCTCTGCTTCATGGTCAGTGATTGGCTGTTTTTTACTCTCAGCGTCTATGGTTCTACCCGCAAATCACAGACGTGTGATGTCGCAGTAACCTTGTTCCTGTTGGCACAGTCAAATGAGCCACGTCTGTGCAATAACACATTCTGCCAATAACCTTGTATATAGGTACGTCGATTTCGTGGATTCATCTGGCAGCAGCGTAGACTTGTCAGTCCTATACACCCACTGGCCACAATCGATTATTAGAGGTACGTAAATTTCGCAGATACATTCCAGGTCAGGTTGAACGCCAATTATGTATACTTCATTGTCATGTCTGTGACTTGCTGGCGGCTGTTACGAAACGCGTTTGACTACTGTAAGCCAGTAGTAAATAAGGAAATAATGCGAAGTGCTATCGCTTGCTACCTGCGTGTACGGTTATAAGCCAATAGATAATCGATTGTGGCCAGTGAGTGTATAGGACTGACAAGTCTAGGCTGCTACCAGATGAATCCGCGAAATTTACGTACCTCTATCGATTATCTATTGGCTTATAACCGTACAAGCAGGTAGCAAGCGATAGTACTTCGCATTATTTCCTTATTTACTACTGGCTTGCAGTAGTCAAACGCGTTTCGTAACAGCCGCCAGCAAGTCACAGACATGACAATGAAGTATACATAGAGATACTGGAAAATCGCGAAAATATTTAACACAGCCTCCAATAAACTGCAGTATCTCAGTCGTGACACGTGCCAACAGTTTTCTGGCAAACCACACGCGTTCTGGGCAGTTTTAATTGGGTCTTTTGAAGAGGGACACAGTGCTTCACATAATCGATAGCCAATATAGGTGCAAAACCTTCAGTGTTATATATAGCATGTTGGAGCCTAGCAAACAATTAACTTTTCCCGCGATTTACCAGTGTCTCAAAGTATACATAATTGGCGTTCAACCTGACCTGGAATGTATCTGCGAAATTTACGTACCTCTAACCATGTACCAGAGCTTCATGTGTGCACATAAGACATTGAAACAGACTGCTGCAGAATACTTTTCGCGAAAAATCGTGGGCTCTACTTATTCTAATTGGCAAGGCCAATTGAGAAACGTGTTTACACAGAGACACCCTGCCAATAACAAAGAAGCAGAACTACAGAGGAGGAACTTACGCACTAAAACAAGTTGTTGCAGAAATCTATTCGCGAAAATAAGTGGTCCCCATAAATTAGCATACAGAGCTCTGAGTTGTGTGTGGGTCCATTAGACTGATATGTGCAGATACTTTCTCCAGCCAGTATAATCAGGGCCCAGTAGTTTTCGTGAGACGAATTTTGCCCCACTTTGTTTCAGTGCCTTACGTGCACATCTGCAGTTCAACTTCATGGCTATTGACAGAGTGATTTTGTGCAGAGTCGTTATTCATTTAACTGTGCCAATCAATGTACGGAGATAACTGCGACACATCATGTCTGTGATTTGTGGGTTTAACCTCGACACTCTGGGTGTTACGGCATCCAATCACTGACCACAAAGCAGAGGTGCAGGTGCGCACGTAAGGCAATGAAACAAAGTGCTGCAAAAATATTTTCGCGAAAACTACCGGGCCCTAAGTATGATGCAAAAGGTGAGGAATTAATTCCCTAGTTACAATACCTTAGTAACAGGAAAATACTCTATTGGCCTTTTTCTGGAGGCATGTTACTGCCACGTGCTCAGAGTGTAAAGTCTGATCTAATGCCGCTTCTCTTGTAGTGCGACCTTGCTGCATCACTAACTACCTGCTCAGAGGGTAATGAGATGGCCACACTTTATGATTCTTATAAGTGCGTCATATGTCCCGACATAACTCGCCTGTTCTTGACGACCTTGTAGTTCCTGAAAATCGACGATATTTTCCGTCTTGTTTTATTACCTTGTCTTGCAGGGAAGAAAGATTCTCTCGTTACATACATGTTACATTACGAACACAGAAATTCAATACTGGTAAATGTTTATCTTGTATGTAAGCGTATAACTGTGAGATATTTCAGATCTCAGTCCAGAAGTTGAACCAGGTTTTGACCATTGGAAAAAATTTGAGCAACGTTTTGGCAACTTAGTCTGGAAATCACTCCGAGAAGTGGAGTTTGTTAACTCAAGTGAAGAATAAACGTGTCTGTCATATTAGGTAGGTAAATAAATTTATTTATACTTGTTAAGACAATAAAAACATTGTATGCACTTAATAAAATAAAACACACAGCTGGTAACAATCATGCTTCGGTGTTTCTACTAAGCAGTGTCATAAACATAATTAAAGTTAGTGGGAAACTATTGTTTTTGCGAGACAAACTATGACATTGAAAAACACACCATCATTTCTATTTCATGTATGTTTCGCACACATATGTTTCCCAAAACAGTCCTACTTGCCAAAATATAATAAATGTTAATATATACGCAAAGCATCAATGTCAGTTAAAACTAAACTTGTCATTCCAGACGTCTTTATTACTCCGCATAATATGTGTGACTTTACGAATTTTAATTAACATGTTCCGGGATTTAAAATATAAGTAAATAGTTAATTTTAGGAACATAACATGACTTTTAAATCGCGAAGTTCAATTTACTTGATAGTAGTATATTTTTATATAAAATACGAAATGAAAGAAATTATACTTATAAACAATGACAAATATAGTCATCGTCTTAAAATAAATATCAAAATATCAATTAGTGTTAGAACCAATTATGCGACCTTGTTAGTTTTTTTCTTTGCCTTTAGTATCAGTATTCTGTTAAGGATCAGCAATGGATATCCAGTAAAATATTTATTTACTTTATTCTTGGTATTCGTGGTGAAGTAGAGAGTAAAATTTATACAATTACCAACTTTACCCATTTTAAACAAAACTGAGTGTGTTTGATACGTTAATATTACATAATTATACACATATTATATATTAACAATGAAAAACGTGTCGGATATAAGGTAATCGACATAGTGATGTCTTTCTGCAGATCTATTCTTAACACAAAAATAAAACATTTAACTAAACAGCACTACTTTCTTCTACGTGTAGTCAAAGGTTTTGTGTTTGCGTTGTCATTTATATTAATTTCTCTAATATCGTAACAGTGCGCAGATGATTGCCCGTAATATGAAGACTAAATCTGGATCACAGGTAAATAAAATACAACCACTTACTAATAAAGACTGCTAAACATTTGACAATTTGCACAGATATAAAATGTAACGAGGATCTGAATTTTTTACCACCTAATTTTTTACTGAATACGTTCAATGCTGTGCTCTTTTCAGTAATGATAAAATAAAACAGCACACCTCACTAGTTCTTTTACGTCCTAAATATTTGTAGTAAAAAGTGTATTTTTAAATTTCGTGTATTTCAATTCTGCTCACAGTTAGTTGCCTATGGTACAATCTCCAACTGAAACTCTTGGAAGGCGGAAAGAGGACAGTAAGTCCAGTCCATGCGGCAGTAAATCATTCTCATTAATGCCTTCTTGTGACTGTACAAGTTATTGGGCTGCTGTGGTGGTTTTTACTGCGTAGTTCAATCGCTAAAACATGGTAATTTTATTTTAAGATATAACTGCTCGCTCGTAAAACCGAGGCTGACTAAAAACACTGTTAATCTTTTTGTATGGTTTTGTAAAATTAGTTGCCTTACTTTATAACTAGATATTTATCAGTACGTAATTATTATGTTGCTTTTATAACCACGTCAGAACAGAGTACATTTTAGTTCCCTGCATAGCGTGATATTTCAGAGGAAACGAAACTATATTTTATATTAACATGATCATGCAATCCTTACCATTTGGCCCTTTTGTCTTCTGTAATTATCTTAATATATAAAATTAAGTGTCCTGACTGACACACTCACTCACTCACTCACTCATCAACGCACAGCCCAAACCGCTGAACCTAGAACCATGTAATGTCGATGGAAGCTACTCCTTGCCCTGTAGGCACCCATTAAGAATGGATTTTTCGAAATTCGATAATTAAGGGATGAAAAGGGGTGAAATGTATTTTCGCAGAATCCCTGATATCTCACTAACCGGGAAAGCTATCATAATTTTGTAAACTGCAAAATATTGTCCAAACAAATGCATATTTGCGAATTTTTGATTTTGTGTAGTTCGAAAATTAAGGGGGTGAAAAGCCGTAAAATGTGTTTTTCATTAATCCATGATTTCTCCTAAACCGTTTCAGACAATAAGGTGATTTTTTCTTTAATATTATGATTAAGTAAATATCTAAAAAGAGTGTTTAGAATTTTTCAAATTCGTCCTTGAAAGTTCTTAAAAAAATATAACATATTTTTAATTTATCCCACTTATCTACTAAACCAGTGGAAATATTGAAGTGGTTTTGGCTTTAAAATAAATCTTTCGTAAATATAAAGAAAGTTGTTCCAGGATTTTTCGAAATTCGTTCTTGAAGGCTGTTTAAAAAAATAAATGCGTTTTCAAATAATCATCTGTACCGCTTATACCCGTTGAGATATCGAAATGATTTTTTTTATAAGAATGAAGCTTATGTAAATATCTACAAATTAAATTTAGGATTTTATGAAATTCGAAAATTAAGGATGTGAAAAGCATAAAATCTTACAGTCTCCCGAAAAAAGAGAATGATCATGTGGATAAATAACTCAACAGTTGTTTCTTTTTGCCAACCTACTCATAAATAAAACCTCATGGGACTGTAGCCACTACATACGAAAGAATTATCACGGCAAGCCTTTAAGCATTCACTCAGGTATTGTATAAAGTTTGAGGTGTGGGAGGGGTGGGGTTACGGGTTCGTATCCCGTGCAAGACTTTGTGATGGGAATTACTATGACTTCATACGGGCATATTGCACGCGCTCTTTACACTGAGCTAAGACAATTTATAGTTCACTGTTACTGAGTACGCTAGCTGTTAAATGCCTTTATCACATATTTTATCCAGAGTTACTGTTTACAGTACATAATTTCACGCGGGCAAAGCCGCAGCCGAGTAGGTATTTTGTGTAGAGAAATAGAGATGAATTAAAAACAAAGATGTTCTGAAATTAAAGTACGCTCAGCAAATTGGACACGATAAAGCTGTTTGCGTTTGTTGTTTTAAAGACGTACAGAGAATATAGTAACATCATTAATTAATAAGTAATTGAAAGTTATTTACTCTTTGCTATAGTACACATGGGCAGCCGCAAAGGGACAGCTAGTTGTCAATATTTCTAACCAGCGCAAATATTGTGCATTCTCTTTCACAACCATGACATGACACAACCATGCCCCAAGTCTTGTACCTCAGTCAACCTTGATTGCTTGGCAGATTTCTGTGCTTCCAATCAGGAGTCTTCTCTCGGGATGTGATAACCCACACTTAGGTAACCGTACAATGAGCTATTTATGTATTGTAAAATATAACTATTGGATAGCTTAATTACAAAACTTTTACGGCATTATACATATACTAGCTGCTTGGCCGCGGCTTTGCCCGCAGAGGATTACTTTAACGAAAGCTTATTGGGTTAATAAGACACAGAGGACCTTGCGGAAAATTAATTTTAAAATTTTTCACCTCCAAAGCATAACGATACTTCAGTAGATTTATAAATTATCGAGGATATCGGGAAAGTACATGTTAACTTTTTTTACCCCTGGATGGATGCCTACGTTCAAGAGGAAAGTCATCCTTCACTTTTCGCTCTTCTAGGTTCAGCGGTTTGGGCTGTGCGCTTATGAATGTGTGCGTAAGTGGAGCACTACAAACCCGCCAAGGAAAAAACTGAGGCATCGGCATCGGAATTAAATACTTCAAGTATAATAGTTCATAATTGGCCAACTGCCTCTAATTTGCGTTCATCATCTTATCAGCCCCCTTCCCCTAATCTTGACCAACACGGCATCAGAGTTATACACTCTCTAATTAAAGTGTTAGTAACACTTTTCCTGTACACAGAGGTTGGGAAACTTTATTATATTTAATTCCTCGATAGTCAATACTCCTTGAGTATTCTGCATTGTCCTATTCATGAATAAACTAAGTTATGCCCATCAGAATCAATCTTTTCAAGGCTACCGAAAGTACATATCGGTGCATAGGAATAATGTGTTACTGAATAGGCAAACATTCAACGCCAAAAAAATACCACGATACTTAATTGGAGTTAATAGTTTTCGGAAAATTTCGCTAAAATACCTATTTTCACTATATTGACAACCGGAATTAGAAAACTCCTGAGATAGTGTTACATGTTTTACACAATCATAACATTGAAGTAAAAATCACCCCATATATCTAAAATTGCAAAAATTATAAGACTTGTTTCTAGGTATTTACAAACACATCATTCTGAAGCGAAAATCACATCGGCATGGTTTATTAGAAAGCAGGGAATCATTTAAAACATTTTTCAACAATTTCAACCCCTTAAATTTTGAATTTCGAAAAACCCAATTATTACTCATTAGTTTATGGAATACTTTTAATGAAATATAATGATAGCTAACAAGGTTAACGAAACGTCTAGGATTTGTTAAAAATACGTTTCTAGCCACCACCCTCTCAGTTTTCGAATTTCGAAAAACCCCTACTTAGTTGGTGCCTGTGGCATAAGGAAAAGTCTTCCTCGAAATTTCGTGACACAATGTCCAGAGGTTTGGGTTGTGTGTTAATGAGTGAGTGAGTGGGTATGTAGGGGAGTGGGACACGTCATATTATATATATATATATATATATATATATATATATATATATATATGTTACGATGACAGCGGTAATCTTTGATAATTAAATGAACAAAGTATCACCTATTAATTATTACTTTGAAAGGTCACACATAGTAGTAATATATACATGTTAATGATATCAGTAATTCCTTTGACGTTTGATTTGATGCAATAGAGAACCAGTTTTAATTTTATTTCTGAAATATGTAAACTATTTTCCTGTATCTTTTATTATAAAAAAGAAAATGTGTATGATCAGAAGTAAGGAATGTAAACTAATGTTGTAATTCAAGGTTTTGGTCTGAAATTGGAAGTTATTAAATATGTTTAAGTATGTAAATTTATGCCCCTCTGTTATCAAAGCCTCTATTTATAATACGCAAATTTATAATTTCTCCGTAAGAGGAGTCACAGTTATTCCTTTATTGTACCTCGTTTTTAGATTTTATTCGCAGCGATTCCGCGTACTAATTCCTGGCTGTACTTTCTTCAGAGATGAACAGTGAAGATATAAACGGAAAAGCAACGAGATAATAGGAACACAGTTTCGAGAGTCTTAGAGAGCTTTGAGTGATGAGAGACATACTTTGTGCACAGCGGAGAGCAGAGAACATCTGTGACACCCGCTGAGAGGGGATTTATTCCTACAGTGCTCGTTAATGTTCATTGTCAGTTGTCGACTAATAAATGTTTACTGCTGAACTTTCATCTTTGGCTGTACAGCAACCTGGCGTCTTTCGAAGTGTGCAGGGTCCATCTTTAAAAGAAAATATATCAACACATCAGAAAAGAATGTTTACAAGACTCGCGTTTGCAAGGTATCGAGTACTTATATGGAGATCTTAAGGCCGTTGGGGCGTGATATGTATTTTATTTTAGAAAGTGTGAGTCATAGAATATTTAATTTATCCTCACACATTTAGTTACGTTAAGTCAGTCTTAAGATTTAAATGATTAATTTGATTTAACTAGACTCTCTGGAACATGAATTTCTTCATAGAATATTTAATTTATCCTCACACATTTAGTTACGTTAAGTCAGTCTTAAGATTTAAATGATTAATTTGATTTAACTAGACTCTCTGGAACATGATTTTGTTCGGCTACTAAATTAAATTATTGTAATGATTGTAATTTTTATAGAATAACAAAATATGTCAGTATTCGTAATGCCTTGAACTACAGCAAATAAAATGTGAAATGATTTTGCTACGTAGGCTGTAAATAAACTACTAAATACAAAAATAAACATTAATTGAATTATAACTGTTCTTTATTAAAAATAAATTAAGATGGAACTTTGCAGTTTCAATGATACGCTGAGGTATAGCAAAGTTAATCATTTATATACGAACGTACTGTAATAGTTGCAAAGAATTTTTCGTTAGTGTAAACAGAAGTTACTGAAAAGTATTACATGAACACTTTTCTGTGTGTGTAACGAGTGAACAAGCAATTTTGATTTCTTATTTACTGGAGCAAGGTTATTAAAAAGTATTCAAATGAAGCAGAAGTAACAAAACAAACACACACAAATGCGCTCGTGGTGAAAGATCTGCAACTGTAGACGACGTAATTGCAGGGGAGGGGACGGTTCTGCCACCTGGCGCAGTAAATTACTGGGGAAGATGTACTGAGTTCTGAGTTTCGGTTTGCCAGCAGACCGAGTCCTGTACAGTGTTCTAGAAGCCCTTGTTCCGTGACGACTCTCCAGCAAAGTGTGGGCGGTAAGTTCCACTGCGTAAGTAATGGTTAGGTTGTTTTCTTCTTTTAATTCTTTCAACGAAACGAAGCCGGAGGTTACCCAGGAACATTTTTACTAAGAGACTGAGTTTTCTTCAGTACAAAACATTGTTTAACAAACTAGTTTTTTCTGTGCCAATTAAATAAATAAATATATTTTTTAGCTGAGATAAAATACTTTAATGTTAATATTTTGTCAAAAAGTGTAAGATTTGGCTTCCTCTTGAGCGAACAAAACTGCAACATTGAAGTTGTAGCAAGTATCGAACCCGGGCCATTTATGTATACAATCACGGTAAATTTAGTTTTTCTGATGTTAGACTCATCCTTTTAACCTATATTTTGTCCATAAATGACAATTTATGCGTGTTTATATTTCCACTTTTAACACTTTAATTTTTTTTACTTCCTGGTGAAATTGTTTATCAAGATTGTTTATCTCTAAAAGGAACATCATTAAATACACTTACATATATTTATAACATGCTAATTTTCTCAGGCACTGCCAAATACATTTCAAAGTAAAATTCATTTGAACGAACAAAATATAAATTCATTTATTTCCGAACAGATCAATATCATACATTAGCGTCTACTTTAAAGTAGCTACACATGTCAATAAGTTGGAAACAACACATAAGGTGTTTTGTATTACATTTAGGCAACTAAATATTTATTAACTCAAGTACTCGCTTAATTTTCACTATTGAAACAAATTCTTGTTACAATAATTTTCACACAGAAAGTCGCACACATATTAAGATTTGGTTTTTATTTAGACTATCTCATGTTCAATTTCGTTTGAATTTTCACTAAAATAAAAATGTAAACTTGGTTTTTGGAGGTTTTACCAGCAGATGAATGGATATTTGGTTTATTACGTAAAACGTATTTGGTACACCTTTTCTCAACACCCGTCTTCTAAGTCACACCAAAACATTATATGTTTTCTTCACTGTACAAGTTGGAACTCGCTACCAAAGTTTCTTTATTTTTTCTCAGATAATACATTTTGAAAAATTTACCACTGAAGTGTAAGCATAAACCTTCTTATTGTATTCAGTATTCTTACAATCATTTTTAAAAATTTAGACAGATAAAAATGTAAATGTAAAAAGGGGTACGAAATAAATATTTACCCAAAAACTTTAATTAATAACTCTTTACATAATTTTGCGGAATGAAAATTTTTAGAACCTTTTTGCTGAGAAATATTTTTAAATATTTAAAGATTTTACTGTATTTTTGTTTAGTATTATTATCAGTACTGACGTTATAACTTATGAAATTCGAAGTTCCAAAAGGTTTTATCAAAAACTCTTGTTAATAGTTTTGCTTCATAATTTTATTGGACAAATGATTTTTATCAAAATATGTTGAAAGTAGAAAAAAATATATCTACTTAAATTACTTAAGATATTTTTGAGTACTTAAATTGAACTTTTGACGACGCAAAGAGCCTTACAAAAGGTAAAAAGGGAATGTGATTTGATGCCTTATAACATTTTTAAATGTTAGCTTTTAAAATAAAAAGTGTATATAAATGAGATAAACAAATCACACTTTTTGACCGAATGTATGACTCACTGAAGTCGTCAAAATTTAAGACTAAAAACTCAACATTTCCTAAGCTATTTTATGTTCAATATCTTGCTTTTAGTAACATTGAAACGCATGCTGAGTGACAGTACCAAACATACTGTAACACTAAATTAAAAACCATGCAAACGAAGTCGCAAACAGCTAGCTCTTATATAAAGACAGTAGCAAGATGCTTTAAAAGTCTCTGCGTATTGATAATGTGTTTCCAATGAAGGCTCAGCATACTAGGGACAAGCGGAAAAGTTTCGTACAGAACGCTTTAAGCGTGTCACATACCACTGCTTAGTATAAATTTTCAGTGTACATACATATGGGCTACTGTTATGAAAATGGCTATTGTCCGTGTGCCACGTCTAAGTGAATGGTTTGGCGGGAAAGTGGTGCAGCGTAGAGGCGAGAATGGAAAAAGCTATGTGCGTACATCAACCATAGCGATGGCCGTAGCAAAACACCAGTTACCGCGCATAGACTGTATGGAACCGTGGATCATGGAACTGGACATTAATGGACTTAATAAAGTTACTCGCAAATGTGAAAAGGAAGTTATAAATGGACGACTTGAAGTACACGCCCCCTGACGTCACACCGCAGGGGAAATAATGTGGGAAAGAAAGGTTGTTTACAAACATGCTGATTTGTTAGTTGGTAATGGCAGAAAGCAAACATGTTGCGCATTCATAGATTTGCACTCAAGGGTACAAAATATTAGTTTCAATTTCATGGTTAAGATACGCATATACATAAGATTAATGATTACCTGAATAAGCGGCAAATTCAAAACAAATAATCAATTTTCTTGACGTACATCTCATCCGGGACATGTGAAGCCAAACTCCTAAATGAAGGTTATGTTTGGTTGCGGTATCCATGGAGATAGGAATTGTATCCCACACACTGACTGAAGCTCCGCCTCTTTTCAAGTCGTCCATTGAGCTGCCAGCAAAAGCCATTTTTAACTCTTGCGAACGCAACGGAATGAACTGTAAATCATGCTTGTATATGCTAGACGTGAAGTAAGGCGAAGAGATTTCGGTCAACACTTAACTTATAGGTCTTTAGCGCTGGTGAGGGGTGACACGTGAGAATGGAGCAGCGCCGGAATTATACGGCGGGATAAACGGGAGATCCCCGAGAAAACTCACCGACCAGCGGCATTGTTCTGTGGGATTCCCACAAGCGAAATTCCGGGGACTGACCCCTACGGGAATCGAACCCGGATCACCTTTGTGGAAGGCGAGTGTTCTAGCCACTACGCCAACCGCTATTCCTTGGTATAAGCTAGAGATAAAATTCACGTGTTCAATTAAGCAGGAAAATCCGGATTAAAACATGGAAATAAATAATTTAGTTATAACTTAATTTTGAAGAAACAATATTCATAGCACAGGATGGTTCTAAAGGAACGTAATGGTTTAACTCATTAACATAATATAACAACAACTGGAACAATTTTCAGTTTTAATTTTCAGAATCACCTAGTGATAGTGGCCAATCACAATACCGTTTGTTATCGTCGTTTACTGTTGCCCAAATCATCCTGTTTGGATAACGTAACAAACATTCCGTGGCAGAAGATTTTTCACACAGTATTTCGGTTCTTATACAGTTTAATCCCGCCCCTGTTTCATCCTCTCCCCACTTTTAATACATTATCCCTCATGCTTATATATTTTAAGTGCCATTAAACTTGTACCACATTTAATAGAGAGATATAATAATTTAATCTAAACGTGATGCTATTATTATAAAACCCTTGAATGCAGGCTATGTTACACCATTACTATAGATGGTGAAATTTCGCGAATTCAATGACCTGCATATTAGAATCAAATATACTATACATACTCAATTCCGAACCATTTGTGAACTAGCTCCTTTCAGTGTAACGACAGACAATGAACGAATAGACAGGGCTTGAGTATGCACAGGATATTTGATTCTAACATGCATGTAATTGAATTCGCGAAATTTCACCATCTATAATGATTACTAATATATTATCATGTTTTTTTATACAAATTCCCGCACACTTCAGCAATAGAAATATGTAAGTATTTAATATCGTTGTTTGAATATTATGGAAATTTTGGGGAAATCTAAACAGTCTCGCTAATTCATTTAGAAACTAAAATTATGCCCTGAAGACTATCAGCTCAAGTAAAATATTTGACAATGTGTAATTTGCTGAGTAGTTAGATTCTGAGCTCCTGTACACGTGAGTTACATTCGCGATCGTGAAACTAGTTTTCGATGACTGCCAACTAAAACCAAACATGTTTTGAAAGATTCACAAATTCTGGCGTTAACTTTTCCTATGAACAACTGGCCACTCACTGGACAGTTAGTGAACCAGTAAATCGCTGAGGACAAAGTCTTTAAAGGATTATGGAGTACATCCGGAAGATCGTTCAACACGCGAAATTCTCGGATCTAAATGTAAAATCAGAGCTCTGAAAAATTAGCGTTTTCTTTTAGCCAAATTTATAATAAAAATAACTCTAGTTCGAGTTATTTTCCTCGTTGGCCCTTGAGTTACTTGACATCTCTTGAAGTGCGTTAAGCTAATAATAAAGAAGCATCGAAATTCTGGGCTAATTATGAGATATCACTATGTCAGCGAGCTACCAGTAAGCAGCTGGGGTCTACTTGAGTACACGGATACTTTTAGATGTTAACCTATAGGTCACTGAGCTCGCAAATCTTTCTAGTAAGTTATCATTAGAGACATTGGAAAATCGCAAGAATCGTTCGTGCTACCGTACTGTAAAAACACTTTTGTGGCCTGTGCCTCGTATAGTTATATCACAGACTAAATGGTAATACAGACGTGAAATGACGTGGCGGCTCGTTTGATATAGGCGAACTTGGCCGCTTATTGGCTGCCCGAGGCTGTAGACTCCAGCCCCGTGTCTGTTTGGCTCCAGCATGTTACTACAGGTTTCCTATTAGCCTGGCTGCCGACTAGCAGAGCAGCTGCCTCACGCTGATTGGCAGTAGGTGTTTCCGCAATGTTGCTGGCCAGGGAAGCCAATATGCTGGCGTGTGTGACTGAGTTCGCCTTCCTGCCGACTATTTAACTTCTGAATTCCTAAATATTCTGTGGTTATATGATGGTTAGAGTCCCGAAAATTTCGCGGATTCATCTGAGGAAAGGTTAGATTCTAAGTCATGTATATATTGGAAATATTTTGGATCGGGTCATTGTTTATAAAACGTGACCTTGAGGTCTCCGAACTAATGGCGAACATGCATAAAGACACTCGTGGACTCCCGCGCTACATCGTCAAATGTTCAAATGCCCACTCACTGGAGCAGCAGCCAATGTACAAGTAGCTGAGGACAGATTATATACAGGACTGTGCAGTCCAGCCTGCTGGTCGTTGAACCCGCGATATATCCGGGACTCTAATGATGGTTATGTATTTGTTTGAAGGGGCCTACCTATCTTCGCTTCAAATGCGTTGCAGCGAGTTACGAAGATTCTTTTTTTGACGAAATTACTTAACGCACATTACATCTGTAAATGTACTAAAAGAACGCATACTTTAAACTATATCGCTTTAGTTGTGGAAATTCAGCATGTTTGTTACATACATCATTTTCGAACCCCTCAAAATGACTATGAACGGCTTTTCCACGATGCGGTATCTGGAAAATGAGCAACCGAATTCGAAAACCCCTACTATACAGGTTGTTGCAAAAAGGTACGGCCAAACTTTCAGGAAACATTCCACACACACAAAGAAAGAAAATATGTGATATGGACATATGTCCGGAAACGCTTAGTTACCATGGTAGAGTTCAATTCCTTATATCTCATTAAATGTAATCGTAAATAACACTTCGTACAGACACTGTTCCAATTACCCAATGGAATGTTTCGTTAGAATGTACGTTACTTCCTAGGATCACCGCCAGGTGGGCGACGTGACGGAAGGTAATCGTGACTGCATTGCGTCTCTTCAACTCACATGACATGATGGACTGGGAGCACACAGTGGTCCACCTGGCGGTGAACCTAGGAAGTAAAGTACATTGTAAAGAACCAATCCATTGGGTATTTGGGACTTTTCTATGCGAAGTGTTATTTACGATGACATTTAACGAGATGTAAGGAATTGAGCTCTACTATGGTAATTAAGCGTTTCCGGACACATGTCCATGCCAAATATTTTCTTTCTTTGTGTGTGTGGAACGTTTCCTGAAAGTTTAGCCGTACCTTTTTGTAACACTCTGTATAAAAATGGTTAGACTTTGAACTATGGCGTCCACAAATAAAATAATGTGGTCACAGCTTAAAATCTTATAAAAAAAAGATAATCGTAATGTACTGCACGCCAGCTGAGTGGCTTGCGCAGAGAGGCGATAATGAATTACATACGTCGGTCAGCAACCTTACCGCTCATGCCTCACCCACACAAACGCAGCCTGTCATTGGCCAAGTCAGATTCCAATGACGAAGGAAGAGCGTTAGATATGCACATGTTATATTGAAACCTAACAGTCAACTTTCCACGCGATAAACCGGTGTCTCTAATTTAAATTTCTCATCGAGTATCAACAGGTGAAGTTTATTAGGGGCAACACATTAGAAACGCCACAACACAACGCAACGTTAGACCTATGCACACACTAGCTGTTCTCGCAACACATCCGTTGACCTCTTGCCACACTTTTACGTACCACCTACCATACAACGTACTAATAGCCTCATGTACCGACCCCTCGCGGTGACTAGGGACCTCTGTTGCATGTAATTGGCAAACGTTTATATTTTTTTTTTGTCGAGAGAACAGAAAAGTCAAATGACTGCAGGCGGTGAATGTCTTGACAGAAGAAAACTTTGCGACTCGCTCAGGCTAATTACCAGTCGCATTGGTAATACGCAACGCTAAGTTGGAACGGTCGGACGCGGGGTACGTCAGTGTTGGTCGTGGAGGAGTCTACTTTCTCCCTCGTGACGCAACGGTTACAGAGGTGAAGTCACCCTGGCTTCGTCCATTTATCATCTCTGGCAGGAGCGTACGTCTTTTGTAGCGATTGTGAACCGAGGATTTTCTCCAACATTTCCCGTAAATACAATCTTAACTACATCGCACTAGTGCAATGATATATTTGGCCAGTATACGAGTTACTTTTACCTACGTGGGGCTGACACGGCATGCTGATGTTTCTAGTAACAGTTCAATCCAGATTTGAATTCGGAGTAACGGAAGAATCATGAATACAGTTATGAGCGAGGTGGCGCTGCAGTAAAACGTTAGACTTGCATTCGGAATGATCCGAGTTAGATTCTCAGCTCCGGTCGTCTTGATTTCAGTTTACCATGGTTTCCCGAAATCTCTCCAAGCGAATACTGGGATAATTCTTTAGAATAGGCAATGGCTGATTCCTCGCCCAGTAAATGCCCTTGTAAAAAGTTGTGTGTAAC
This sequence comes from Medauroidea extradentata, assembly GCA_003012365.1. Lineage (NCBI taxonomy): Eukaryota > Metazoa > Arthropoda > Insecta > Phasmatodea > Phasmatidae > Medauroidea > Medauroidea extradentata. The sequence continues at coordinate 42,912 of PNEQ01128002.1, forward strand.
TTATAACCTTGCTGTCGACGAGACGCAAAGCCCAATTGAAAATAAAAACTTTTAACGTTCTCCGGATAGATGGAAGTAAGAGTTGAGTGAGACAATCGAGTCCAGTCACTGACATGAACTGAAATGTAGAGGTTAATCTGGATTGCAACATATTTAAACACCATTAGTCTGAAATTAACTAATACAAAGCGTTCACCAAATTAAATAAAATGTTTGGTGATGCGAGACGTTTGAATTTCTTAAGAGCTAGCCAAACTAATTAGTTTATTTTCCGACAAATAAATAACTCATTTGTAAAAAAGTAAACACCGTTATTTGTGTAGCATAAATTTTAAACCGGATACATTGAGAATGAGTTCAACAGAAAACATAAAATAAGTATTTGCCTCTATGTTTTACTAGAATTCTTGGCTAAAGGTGTAAATACAGGATACCCAGTTAAAGTTCGCTCCATGTTTGTATTTCAAAATAAAGAGAAAGCTTTACTTCAAACACATTTTCAGGACACACACTTCTTGATTCCAGAACTGTATCAATACAGTCCCGAATATATCTCACAATCATTAATTAATGTTTTCACACACTACTGAGAAATTTTTTCGTAACATACTAGTACATAAAAATCGTTGTGTAATTGAGCGCAGTTTCGGTCACGTAACGCAGCATAGTGTGATCATTTCTTGATATTGTTGCTAGTTTTTGGAGAGTCGTACAATGTATCATGAGTAGAGGTACGTGAATTTCGCGGATTTTGTTTTAGGTCAGGTTGAACGCCAATACCATATACTTGACTGTAACTTCTGTGATTGTACGACGGTTGTCTCGACATACATTTGACTATAGCAAGCCGGTAATAAATTAGTAAATAATTCACAGCGCTATCACGTACTACCATACCATAACCGTCTTTAGTAGAAGGCTATGGCCTTCTATGGCCTTAGATCTGGCAACACTGTCAGGAAGGGTCATTTTTAACACTTCTTTTAGCTGTCCAAAGACAACGACTCTACGTGATTTGTTATTGTGCCATACACACCGGCGAATCAGGGGAAGCTATTGCTGTTAGCAAGACAAAATAAGTGTTAAAATAACCCTTCCTGACAGGGTTGCCATATCTAAGGCCACGGCCTTCTATAACTTAGACGACTATGGCACTACCCTCTTGTACGGTTGGAAGCCGTTGGATACTTGATTTTGGCCAGAGCGTGTATATAACTGAGAAATATAGACTGCTGCCAGATGAACATGCGAAATTCACGCACCTTCGATCATGAGCAAAATTTGCCTTAGAATTTATGTTTGGAATCAAACATGACATACCAGTTATTAGTTGAATGTACCACGATTTTTGTGAAAATTTTTGAAGTCCGAGAGGACGCAAGAAGTACGCATAATTCAACAGAAAACTCACTTTGTGCACGTGGATATCGTACATCACTCACATGACAAATATTTCCATGTAAGGCCATCCAAAAATCTTGGATACTCGGGTACAATGTAAGTCAAAGTGGCAAGTAAATGCAGAACTATCACGTATATAAACAACTTAATAGTCTACAAATAACCCAAACTCTTAAAGTGGCGCCATTAAGTTTCATTAGCAATAATTAATCAGGCAATTTTTCATTTCACGATAAGAAGTATTACAGTACACGTTACAGGATGCTTTATATTTACCAAATAATTCATCTTCTAAGTGGGAAAATATGCTTCCGTTACATAAAAGAGACTTCATAACTCAATTATTTCCACTGTGCTGTCACGTGCAACGCGTCGAATTCTTCCATCTGAAATACAGGATATCTAAAAACAACCGCACAAGAAGCACACCACGTGAATCCTGAGATAAATCGGAAACGAACATGAAAGTGGCCAAATGTTGTAGGATGACATTTTTCATGCAGAATATGGCAACACATCACGGTAGTTTGTCCCTTATTGTGCTCCACATAAATCTTATCTAAATTACTACTGCTGTTCTGATCTGCATATTATGGGTGCAGGTTAAAATCCCGAGCAGTCCAAACACGATTCTACGTAGGTATACTTGATGCAACATACATAAAATAATACCTCGACGTGGAGCGCATCAGGTGACTACCTCCGTGCAGCGTTGCCACATTTGCATGTAAAATGTGTTAGTACACCATTTTTCCACTTACACTTTCGGCTCCAATTGAGCTCAGGACGGGCAAGTTGTAATTATTACGTGGTTGTTTCTGGTTGTCCTGTATACTACATTCTAATAATGTTGGCGGAAATTATATGATATTAGCAATTTTATTTTGGTATTTTTTTCATTTATGAACTACTGTTTGTATTTAAGAAACTGTGTTTTAATTATAATTTACGAAATTTGTTCTCTCAGTGAAATTAACATCGTTATACGAGTATGTAGACTTGCCGCCTGCGTTTATTTACATTATAAATTTTTGTGCTTTATATCTTTGGGCGAAAAATTATACATTATTTCGCATTTAAGTCTGGTAATTTTTAAATTTCTGTTCAACTATTGGTAATTAATGAATTATGTTGAAGTCATATTTACAGACTTTGCCATCTTTTTGTAATTAACATTGTTATTCGAGTACGTACAACTGAGTTCCTTGACATTATAAATTATTGTACTTTACATTTCTAAGGCTAGTATTTATATGTAAATTTGCGAGGAAGATAAGCGTCACATTCTACACGTTTGCAGGAAAATATTTTCTTGAACCATTAGCGTGTTGTTTGCGCCTCACGAGCTCTCTTTAAAGTTGCGAGAAGTCTGGTCCTATCCTATCCGACTTGCAACTGCAAACTACTCTCAAAGGCAGACGGGATGGCTGATAAAAGTCCCTAGATAACATAATTATAATTATAATAAATCGTTTTTATTTTCAATTTTGCGAAGTTAAGGCATTATCGCCTTCTCTTACACATATCCACAAATCAAAGGAATTGATTTCACATAAAATTGTATACATAAAACATGTTGATGACGTTTGTAATGGTAATGTACACGAATACCTATAGAACTTCTATCATGATAATATAAAGAAAAAAGTAAAAAATAAATGGTAACAGTATGCATCTAAGAAAAACAATAATAAAAATACATTTACGTCGCTATGATCAAGTAAACTACATATAACGTCAACTATTATTGTAATATATGTGTGTGTATATACATATACGTATACATCCATACATACATACACATATGCATATATACATTGTTAGTTTCTTTGAAAATACGTTTCTACAAGTGTTCTAACATAATTTATAGTTTTATCGTATTTAAAATTACGTCGCAATAGATAGTTTCTAATGTTTCGTACGAATGTTGTAAGCACTCTGGTGGAACATCTGAATGAATATGCGCAATTTTATCGACATCGTCGGACTCGCAAATGCTGCGTATTAGCGAGACTAGCAAAATTCGTCTATTAATTCGCAGAGGGCCCCGAGAGTTATTTACGAGAGCGCGGACTCTTATCCATTTCTTATATGCGAATAGTTTGCGAGCTTATTACGAGACAGTTTTGAATATCGGCCCGAGGCCAGCCGATCTGTGCACTTAATAGTTGCTGCCCTTTATATGGTGTCAATCACAGGCAATTGATCATCCTACATCAGACATTCTGTTATTGGCCAGAAGCGTTGTTAAAGGGCGGGTCAGAAATATTTTTGCAAATAGAGGACGCAATAAGAGCGATCAGCAGCTGCTAAAAAAACTTATTTTCCAGGTCCTTATAGTGACGAATACGAAAAATGAGTTATTTCTTTTATTTACAATTATTAACCATATAAAACATAAAATCAACTTACAAAATAATGCGAATCGAATCGCAGTGAATAATGTCGTGCTTTCCAAACGTAGAAATTAATAAGTATTACATTTGTAACACTAACATGTTAAAGTGCACAAACGTACATGTTACATTTATGTATTTAAGAAAAGTTTTTTACTTACAGTTAAATTAGACAACTCTATCAAACACGTTGCCTAAAGTTCTGACACATGCTTCGTGAACTCTTAAAGTGAATTCGAGGCAGTGTAATTTACATGAAAGGGTATTCATAAACATTTTCCTAACATTATTTGTGATAGTATATTTGATAATCTTTCACATTTCACAAATGATTACAGGTCTGTACAGTAGCATATCTACCAGTGATGTCAGGACGGCGTCGTTAATAAATCCCTTAATTATGGATAGAGTGGTGCTACTTGATCATTGCTTAAATTTGAATTGTTGAAAACCGCTACTATAGTTGGTAGTTACAAGGCCACAAATAAAACCTAATATCCTACTCGTACCTACTACAGCAATGTTAAAACGGCGGCATTGTGTCAGTGGCACCAACATTATTTCCTTACGTAAATGCGTTAGTGAGAGCGTTTACTTGTCACGTTATCTCAAGACATATAGTTTGCCAGTCTGATCAAGGAGAAAGAGCAAGACATTCAAATTTGTGTTTTACGCAGTGGCGGCTTGTGGGTTGTTGCCAGGTGCGACTGCAGATAGTCGGAACTGTACACTCTTGATGAACGTGCCGTAGACCAACGACCATGAAATATTTGCCGGCTACTAGATGTGTTGTGACCTCTCAGTAGTAAGGGGCACCTGCGCATCAGCGTGTCAGCCCTACCTGGCAACAGCCCACGAGCCGAAACTGGACGTCGCAATGGTAAGATCATTTACACGATCAAGTGTTTCTTCACGTAACCTTTAAATTCATCGAAATATATTTGTTGAATGCCATGACGCCATTACCTCGGTCAATTTGTAGTTAAATTTATTCAATGATTTCAATTCTCTAATGATTTTAGTTTCGAAAATTGTAGATTTTCCCTTAAACATAAATTTTCAGTTTCCAAAAAGGGTTTCTTGACAGTATAAAATCAGTAACACAATCATTTTTCTCTATAGGTATTTTTAATTACATTAATTTAAATGCGAACTATAGCTTCTAAACATAAATTAACCAAAATTATATTAAAACTATTTTTAGGTGTAACCAATATTTATGATCGTATCGCGGGAAAATAAATAAAGAGTTTTTTAATACCTGCATTATTTATTATTGGTTTTATTTGGTGGAATAATGCGTGCTATCTGACCAAATGGTTGCTTCAATGTTAGTCGAATACAATACATTTAATGAATTTTATTATATTCAATAGATTAATGAAAATAAATGTATTGCTTAGAACTGCCTTCAGACTTAGATGAAATAGCGGCGTAATCTTATGGGTTTTACTAACTTGAAACCGAATCCAAAGGTAGCTACTCAGAGTTAAAATTTGTTGCATCACGTTGAAGGTTGGTATTGGACTATTGCAGGTGGTACAACTGCTTGAACCCGTGACGTTCTGGAAAGCCTAGTTCAGTATACATTTTTCGAATTGAAAAGAGTTATTTTGTGAATAATTTCACTAACATTCTACATGTTTCGAAACGCCGTGACGAATTGTATGGCTCGTAGATATGACAATCAATAAGGAAGCATTACCGAGCGAAGTAGATTTGTGGTTAAATGCTCGCCTCGCATTCGTGAGTATAGGGAGACAGTTTCCGGCTTTGGTCAGCGTGAATTAGGTTTTCCAGGGTTTTCCAAATCCCTTCTAGTAAATGCATTGATTATTTCTTTATACATGCTTTTATGATTATATTTCCACATTCCTATTCACTTCTACGAAATTCATCCAGTTGTTCGAGATCACGTTTCGCAGAACATAATATGATTTAGGATACCGCAAAGTAATATGAATTTTTTGGATCCCTACGGGTAACTTTGCACCACCAGGTTTATCTTCTTTGACTAGACAAATCCAATATAACTGTCACTATAAAGTACAATTTTTATTACTAAAGCGGTGAATGGTAAAGCCTACAACAATTTTATATTCTGCAAACCGTTGCTTACAACAAAAATGTGTGGTGAAAAGTAACTTCTAAATTCGACAAAGACACTTCCCGGCAATACTAAGCTACTAACTATGTTACTGTATTGCTATTTTGTTATCTAAACGTGTCAATCGAGACAATGGCTGAGAACGGTTCAAGATGGCGTGATGTACACAGACTTAGGCCACACCCTGTCGCGCGGGTGAAAGTGCGGGCGTTGCGCGTCACGGGAGCCGCTCAACTCTGGTATTCTCAGAGAATCTCCGGCCAAAGAGCAGAGTGCATCCTCGCGGCCCTTTATTTCACTTCACTGCCTGCCGTTCATTCCATAGAGCAACGATTATGTAGTGCTGATTATTTCGTCCATAGACTTAGGAAGACGTAGACTGGATTCTTTCTTCAGCACATGCCCCTGAAGTTAGACTACGAACATTCCCTCGTAACTGAAATGTGGAAAACATATTCTTAATTGAGAAATTGTAGAAGTTCGCCTTCTCCAATGTACAACTTGTAGAACGAAATTTAAATGTCACTATTCAAAACCTATGAAATAAAATTTTGCGTCTATACTAACGGATGCCATTAACAAAAAGCGTTATTTACTAGGCATATGACCGAGCGACGTGGCGCAACCGTAACACGCTGGACTAGTATTCGGGAGGACCCGGGTTCGATCCCAGGCTCCGGCCATCCTAATTTCAGTTTCTCGTGGTTTCTCTAAATCACTCCAGGTGAATGCTGGGATGGTTCCTTAACAAAGGCCATGGCCGACTCCTCTCCAATCTTCTGTCATTATACCAAGTTGTGTCACCGTCTATAATGAACTCGCTGTCGACGAGATGTAAAGCCCACTTACCTTACCTAACTAGGTCTATGTTGAAAAGTTAAATTTTAAAACGAATACTATATTGAGCATGGCAATCCGAATCGCCTCTCTCCATCATTCACTAGGCTTGTTTGTCGTTGGTATTATGGAGGGAGGAACTGAAGACTACTTCGGGTGTTTTCGGCGAAAAAAAGGTTCTCGTTATTTTTACATAGGATTTAGGACTCTCTTACTATATGCTTTCTGGTACACGTGACTGCAAAAACGTCAACATACGAATATATTCATTATTACGTGGAAGAGTGGCTTGCATTTATTTCTTCTATAGAACAACGATTTGAAAGAAATTGAGAATTAATATACATATGACGTATTTTAATGAATGTATGACGAAACAAATATTAATGACTTAAAAATTACAGCACGTATTTAAACAAGTTTTGTTTCTAAAAATAGTGAAATTATAATTTTTACTAAGTTCAATCCTGGCAACCACTAATAGGAGAAATATGTTAAATTCTAAGGGGACAATAACTACATATCCCAACACAGCGCGCAGTAAATTCTTGATTCACGTAATTTCTCACGTAAGTTCGTAATATACCTGAACTACTCTGCTGCGTTAGAGCAGGCCTACAACTTTTTAAGCCTACAATTCTGAATGACATTTTGAGATATTAAATACTGGCTTGATGCCTGTCCCTGTACAAATATTGCTAGGTTTAAAGCTTACTGAAGGGGTTTTCATCTTACCACACCTTTAAGCCGGACGCGGCCTATTCACTGGTTTAATGAAGTGTCAGGCTGTGGAAGTAAACAATGACCAACTTTTTAGATAATATTTGTATGGACGTGCTATTATTAGTTCACTGAGTATTTTAAGCTACTAAAGAATTATCTGCAACGGTGGAGTTTGTGTTTTTTTTAATGATTAGGCACCAGTCTACCTTTTCATTGCACACCTTTATGGGAAAGCACTTGCCTTACAGTGAAATGTATGTGTATATACATTATATATGTATACAGTACATAGACAGGATGTTCAGAAACAAACTAATACTAAGCACACCACGCGAATCCTGGTCTAAATTAGAGACGAAATTGTTAGTGGCAATAATGTTGTACGATGGCATTCTATATACACAATGTGGTAACATAACACTGTACTTTGGACCCCCCCCCCGGCCCTACTTATCTTACTACTACTGTTCTGACCTACATATTATGGATCCAGATTAAAATCCTGAATAAATCAAACATGATTCTATATTTAATTGACGTAACATAATATATTAAATAATACCTGCTTGTGGAGGGGACTATCTCCTCCGTGCAGTGTTGACACATTACGCGCGTAACATGTCGTTGTACAACATTTACCCACTCACATTTTTGTCTCTTATTTATACCATGTTTTGCGTTGTGTTCTTATTATGAGTTTGCTTTGGGATGTTATATATATATATACACACTAGGTGATTATTACATGTTTCAAAATAAAAAATAAATAATTAAATGAAATCAGGTTTTTATGGAATGTTTTACTCACTACTAATACTTATCATAAGAGGAGGGCAGCATACCGCTCCCCGAACTACATATATTTTTAAGTTTTTATATTCGTACCAGATATTATTTCACTTATTTTAGACATAAATTGTGGTTAAATACTCATCTCAGAAAATTTGCGTACCTCTCATAGTTTTTGCGTAATGACCCGTAAACGTCAAATTTTGTACTTAACGGTTTCGTGTACGCCGCTAAAACTAACTGACGTACCACACAGAAAAAATTCTCAGTGTACAACAGTGTTGTAGGCTATGATTTGACATTTATAAAAACAAAAAGTAAAATATTTTTGTATACAATAAAAATAAATAATTATTAAATGGAAATTTAAAAATTTAAAAAATTTGGAAATACAAATATATATATATATATATATATATATATATATATATATATATATATATATATATATATATATATATACATTTTTTTAATATGTGTAAAATCATAGCCTACAACACTGTCATACACTGTAAATTTTTTCGGTTTCGTATGTCAGTTGGTTTTAGTGGCGTACATAAAACCATAAAGTACACATTTTGGCGTTTACAATTCATTAGGCAAGAACTATGAGAGATACAAAGATTTCTCTAAGAGCAAGACTTAGTCGCAATTTATGTTTGAAATAAGAAAGTAAATATCTGGTACAAACATAAAAATACTGAGGTGGACCGTGCCCTTAAGAGTGCGTGGTAGATAAATAAACGCCGAAAACATCAATTGATTTCTAGGTTTTTTTCTAAGCCAATATGGATAAAATAATCAATGACAATCCTAGATAATGTTATTTGCCAACTTTATGAGTAAACATTTGTCTTGAATTGCTAATTCGTTACGCTTGATATCTTGCACCGCAGTTAAATGCACGAGGTTCCGACGTCAGAGATTGTGCCTCAGAAGTTCGTAACGCTGGAAACAATTATGTTTAAAACGTTGGCTAAAACTATTGTCTAGGTTTGCTGGTGTTTAATTTTCGCAAATTGGCTTCAAGAGACCTTCAGTTATAGATTAATGCTTTTAGCGTTGAATTATGTACCACGATCTCTTAAGGCTTGCCTCGACCTTGGAGCACAACATTTAATGAGATCCCGGTGTGAGAAGAGCGGAGAAAATGGGAGAGTAGTCTCGCTGACCACGACAGCACAATTCACACATGCGAACACCCAGGACCCGACCTCGCCGGGTATCGATTCCCGGATCGCCATGGTGGAGGTGATTGGTGTAACCAGTAGGCAGCCGTGGCCCCATTTAACTCACAGTTCTAGTTACACAGTGTTCATATGTACATAAAGACTGTTCAGGATAAACTAAGCACTACTTAGAATTTTCTGTGTGGTACTATGCCTCCATCTTTACTATTTTAAATACTAAACCTTCCAAATAAATTAAAACTATTGTAACCACTTAACAACTCACTCAACCTCCAATTAATATTTTTTTCTGATTATTATTAGTATTGGAAGTGCTCAATTTAAAGTGAACCGTCTGTAATATTGCAAATTGCTTGTCAATAACTCAGAGGATCAGTAAATATGATGCCATATCGTGAAATTTTTTTTGTGCCAACATACCCTTGAAAACACTGTAGTTTCATGCAACATATATGATTGGCTGGTGTACGTCTGACACAACGTTGCTGCCTGCAGACCAATAACAGGCATCAAATATTACAATAGCGGGATTCTTACTGGCTCAATCGAATAGGGTAACAGCTCCACGTACAAGCGAAAGCCAATAATCGTTTCATAAGTTGAACGTGCGTTGAAACTCAGCAAACAGTCAAGTTTTCCCGCTATAAACCATCATCTCTAAGGATCAGTTCTCACATCTAAAGGAATAAAGGATGTTACATTAACATGGGTAATTAAATGCACAGTTTCTATATTACATATCTCTTAACTTAGAGTTGCAGAGCACTCATGGATCCTGTTACTGGATAATTCCACCGCAGCTATTATTGGCAGCTACATATCAGAGAAGACGTATTTAATTGGACGGTGCGCATTTTGCAATGTAGCGTTCCCCAGTAACATATCCAAACTACGTGCTATGCACCGTATGTCGTGCACTTTGAACTGTGCAGAAACGACGCTTTTTCGAACAATGTTCATATACATTGTTTTTGCTCCTGTAGATGTAAATTGTTCTCTAAAATATCGACATGCAATTTTGCAATATCCTGTGTATTTAGCTACTTAGAAAATCGATTTCTTTATAATATACTAATGCCTTGAAACCCAGAGCAAGATTGACGGATATGAAAAATTAATAACATTTACTCGGTCATAAACAAAATATTGGAAAATTTCTCGATAATTTGCATAAATATAAATAAATTTTAAGCATTACAATTTACTGCTAGGCTTTGTAGCTACAATCAATAGGGACAGGAAGTTTTGGCGAAAATATTTGTGCCTCACTTTGTTTCAGTGCCTTACACACACCTGCAGCTTTGCTTCGTGGTCAGTGATTGGATACCTTAACTACCACCGTCTTTGGGTTCTATGTGCAAATCACAAGCGTGTGGTGTCGCAGCAACCTTGGCCAATAAGCGACGACTATGCACAAATACACACAAACATTAACCATGACGTAGAGCTGCATATGCGCACGTAAGGCATTGAAACAAAGAGATGCAGAAATATTTTTGCGAAAACTTCCTGTACCTAAAAATCACATACAAAATGGCATGTACTTTGTTAATAAACCTAAGGTAACCAATAATCGAAAATTGCAGCTGTTCTATAGTTGGATTAATGCCCTACTTGAGTAAACTTAGAACATGAGGCATAATTAATTTTAAAAAATCTGAGGTATCACCTGATATCATGGCTTAATTACTGTTGGACTAAAATTTCGATTGAAGTGAAGATATTTTGGTCAACACTCATCCTCTAGGTCATTATAATGCTGCTGAGGGGTGACTTGATATGAGTATGGGGCAGATCCGAAATGGGGGGAGGACGGAAGATCCTTGAGAAAACCCGCCAACCAGCTGCATCGTCCGTCACGATTCCTTCATGCGAAAGTCCAGGACCAACACCTTTGGGAATCGGACACGGATCGCCTTGAGGGGGGGGGGGGGGAGTGCTCTAACCACTGCGCCGTCCGCGGCCTCCGTTTCGTCTGAGCCTGTGTGTTTGTGTATGAACCAACAAATAGGTTTTGTTTTGTTGGGAATAGAATTGAGGGAGGTGTATGATCAGCAATATTACCGGAAATTTTCGTACCTAGCTCGAAGTTCCGAGTCTGATAGTTTCTGCGCACTACGGCAGAATTAGCTGAACGCAATAAAACTCAAAGACATTGCTGTTAACCTACATAGTAAATAGCTTCGATATTTCCTCCCCTTAAAACCAATGCGCTTTTCTATTTTTTGTTTATGCAAATTTAATTTAGATTAACTAAAAAAATCAGAAAAATAATAATCTAACGATTTGTTGCGTTTCTTCCCGTCGTGATATATTATCTGAGTTATTTTACGAATAAAGGTTTCCTATTAGCAAAAATTAAAATTCATATTAGTTTGAGATTTACTTTAACGTTTCATTACTATCGCTATACTTTGTTAATAACTTGTAAGAACATTGAGAACTGTTTTAAAGGCGTGCCGTGTATGATTCGCGTAGCGTTAGTAAACTAGCTTAAATGGTATTTTTGTGTACATACAAGAGGAACGTGGTAGTGTTAAATGTGTTTACTAAGTTATAGTAGGCATGTATTTTCTTTTAATATATAGAATAGCACGGTATATTTGATGTCTAGTAGACATACTTTTGACTAATAATTTCCCAATAAAAAATAAATATGGATAAACGTAAATATTTATTACAATTCCTAAGAAGAAAGGGAAAAGTTATAGTATATCTTCATTTTATTTACATTGTATGGGAGCTGTAGCGTTACCTAGGAACCACGGCCGTAGAAGAACAGGTCTGGACACTCGCCTGGAAACTTGACCCTCTTGTTGTTTGGCTGTAGTTCACCAAGTTACCGAGAACATTGTGTTTTATTGGCGCTGATGTTAGGGCGGTCGGACTAAACTCCGCCCACTTCCTTTCCGCTAAGATAAACAATTTATCAAAACCTATTTTCTATCTATTTATGAAATACTTTCTTCGCTCACAAATTTGAGAAAAGGCTCCAGCAATCCTTATTTACTTTATAAATTTAACAATGGAAAAAATTGGACGGAGTTTGAGTCCGACCGCCCGGAAAACAGCGCCAAAAAGTACGACATCCTCGGTAACTTTACGAACTACAGTCAAACAACAAGGGGGTCAAGCAAAATACATTGTTAGATGGGCGAGTATCCAGACCTGTTCTTCTACGACCGTGCTAGGGACGTATAATGTAAGAAATGTATATTTCTTCTTAAAAATATGGCATGTATTTGACGTTAGGTTGTTTACTTCATTTCTTGGGACCATACAGACATGTTCTAATGAGCAGCGGTTGATGTAACAGCTAGGGTGCCTACCTACTACAAATGCGAACCGGGTTCGATTCCCGGCGGGGTATACCCTGATTTTCGCATGCGGGAATAGTGTCGGACGGATGCATTGGTCAGCGGGTTTTCTCGTGGATGTCTCGTTTTCACCCCGCCCCTTTTATTCCGACGCTGCTCTATGCTCTCTTATCACTCCCTCGCTTGCACTGGATACCTCGCTGGTGGTCGTCTGCCCAAGCCGCCGAATTGAATGCGCAGCTTCAATCGAAACCAGGTTATTTGAAATTACTGTTCAGCGTGATTAGAAATAATATTTAAAAAAAGTCCCATGTATGCACCTATATCAGGTTCTCCAATTATCTGAAAATTGTATTTTCCCAATGCTGAAAATGAATGCCAAGAGACAAGACTCGTTTCGCGAATCGGTTTTCGGAGAGGTTGGATGGTCCTCAGTTCTAGCAAGGTGTGGTTAAACTGATCTAGTTCTCATCCTTAGGGGCAGGAGGTTTTCAGAAAACATTTTGCACCACTTTGTTTCACGGCCTTATACGCACACCTGCAGGTGTGCTTCATGGCCAGTGATTGGATGTTTGAACTCCCGCCGTCATGAGGTTCTATCCAGAAACCACAGACGTGCTGCGTCGCAGTTAACATTGTTCTGACTCCGCTGAGTCTTTTTGCACTTGACTGTGCCAAAGTCACACAACCGATAACCATAAACTACAGCTGCCTATGTGCACGTAAGGCTCTGAAACAAAGCGATGGAAACATGTTTTCGCAAGAACTTCAATGCCCTGTTTATCCACTTTTACAATAGAAACTTTAATTAAAAAAAAAAAGTCCTCACACTTACCCAAATCATAGTATTATTAAAAGTTGTTGCATGAACTTCGTTTCATTGAATGATGCGAATAACAGATCTGTTTATCTTCGCTGATGCATCAGATGCCATCTGATCGATATAATTCCTGTAATATTTGTTTTTTTTTCTGTTGAACAATCTTTGTTTCTGGACATGTGTTGTTTTTGAATCAACAGTTTCATTTGTGCAGGTGGGGGAGATGGCATGAGAAACCATATAGTTAAATATATATCACGAGAATCTTATCGAAAACGTGAGTGTTTACGATAATTTTTAGATATGAATAGCACAAACTTTTAAATATATACTTGTAGAATATAACTTTATCTTCAAATTTTAAGACATGAAATGACAATGTGACCTCTCAATGCCTCCTAGAAGCGAATATTGTTGGCGAGAAAACTGTACACTAGTTCAGTGACTTACACATAGAGGCTAGTTGACAGCGTGATGTACGTGTTATGTCGTCCTTACAGCTTCCACACTGTTAGGTCTCGAATGTGCAAAATAAATCTACCCACGTGGCCACCTCAAACTGATGACAAAAATATCTTCACTATGTGTCCTAATATGATCGTCGTTTGGTAATCCTCGTGAGAAAGCCATCAAGGAAGAACTTGAAGGTCGGAAGTCAGGGAAGAGGGCTCGGAGGCAGCTAATGTGCTCAAATGACGCTAATTGATCTTACATCTGCAGTGCAGATAACTCTCTGGGCATGCCTCATTAGTGCATTTTACACCCGGCGTTTAGTGAAACTATATGTACTTCAAACGGAATTCGTATATCGTTAAGTGTGCAGCAAGCATATTACGTTGCTCTTGTAAATTGCTGCCTAGAAGCTAGATTTCACGCGTTGGTTGCACAAAGAGAGACTCTGTGGGTAACACGTTTGAATTGATAAAACACGTTACAAACGCGACTTTCAAAAGAGACAGGCTTTTAGCGACTAAATTTGGCGTAAAGTGGATCCTGGGGAAAATGAAACTCCTTCACGTACACGGTAGCTTAACTTTGCAAGTCAAATGTTACCCCTGCGATTTTCACACATTAAGAGCGCTGCATATCTGGGATTGTTGATGATAGGAAGGATAGCGATTTGCAGGTAAAATTTTATGAGGTATGTTCGGCCATAATTTTCGATGTCGCGATCGTGCAGAAACTGGTATTCTACTTTGTGAAGCTGAAAATATTGCAGTAGGAACAAAAAGAAAGTGTGAAAAGTGAATATATAAAGACCGTTAAGAAAGAAGTATTCCATAGTTGAAGACATCGTAGTATGGACCAAAACAAGAAAAATTGACTATAAAACACGGGGTCTGAAACACATACATTAAGAGCTGTGAGCACATCTCCAACGTCGCGGTTGTGAAACGAAATACAGTACATATTCTACACCAAGCTCTCTGCTACTATGGACGACCTACAGATTGCACAGATTGCAGTACGTATACAAGAACACAGAAGTCATACACTTGTCTGCTGTAGCAGCAGACAGGAAACATTTACTCGTGTTGTGATTATGAACTGGGTTCACAACTCTCGATAAGTGCAGTGCAGGCTTGAATTAGTTATGATGTAATCTGCGTGTGCTTCGATGGTAATTGTTTCATATTTCACATGACTGTAAATTGCAGTTTTCTCGTTGCTCTTACCAGAACAATAGATACCTATAATTCCAAACGGGATATGGCGGACAATCGTGTTACGGTCTGGCAAATGGAAGCAACTGACGAGCCCGAGTCCAGTATGGGACGTAGAATTTAAGCAACTGTCGAGTTTAGTTGTCTGGAAGGCCCTGTATGAATGCGATACTCGTATCATGTACAGCTTGTCCAAGCCCTTCGACCACAAAACCCCCCTGCCCAATTGCAGTTACCCAATCGGCTCTTTCAAAGATGTAAACAATTATCCTAATTTCGCAAAAGACACTATGCACAAATGAGATGAGGTTGGTATCATGCGAGATGGAATTAGATTCTGTAACGAATATCACTCAGTTGTACACGTGTTCATAGTTCTTCAGGTATGTGTTTCGAGCCCCTTGTTTACTCGACATTGCCTTATTGGTTTTGTCATCCTACAACGTTTTCAAGTATGAAATACTTTTTTTCTTAATATCCTGTATGTGTGTATATGTATATACACACACATTTCGCTGATTTTACATAACGTAAAAGTAGGTGTTTTCGAGTGATTTTTTTGGTACGAAGTACTAATTTTCTCAAACTTTTGAGATTATAAAAAAAAAAACTGAAATATCTAATAGCAATGAAGTCCACACCAAAACGAACAAAAGACATTAGTGACTTATGTACGCCTCTGTTCGACAGGTACAACGCTGCTTTATATGACTTAACATTTAAATACGTATCCTTGATTTCGCTAGGACCTTCAGGAATGAATTCGCCACTGGCTTTATTTGTTCTTAGGATAGCAATAATTTAGTTTTTTTTTTTTTTTGCGGGGCAATGGTTTTTTAATCGTCCGTACAAGTCAGTGGTGAAGATGCAGGAAAAAAATAAGGTATACTGTTCAAACGGTGTTCTTGAAGCTTCTCTCTGTAACGATATAGAGATAGTATTTACTGAATCATATAATAGCATGTAAAACAACTTGAATATGTACTGAACTTTGGAACGTCATCCAAGAAAATTATCATAAAATAACAAAACTTGAATTACTTACAGTATTCCTTTTAAAAATTTATATGTAAGAAATGAGAGAAAAATTTAATGTGATGATGTATTTTCAAGGAATTGACAATTCAGTTTGAAAATATCGACAAACAAATTTGAGAGAAACTTCAATTTATTGCTTCGCGGTTTCGGTGTTACTACTAAAATGTTGCGGAAAAGCAAAGCTGCAAATGAACACCATTTGTGGTAACCACATATTGAGTTTCAATCTTCGTCAAATATACCTGCGTGGTTCACAAATTAATTTGAAACTAAAATTCAAGCTAACGCGCATAAATAAAGAAGAGTACACGATAATTTGTGCGGAAACCATGTAAACTCTCATAATATAATTGTGATTTATTGCGGGCATGAATGCTTGTGTAAGTTACCAAAGGGCTTCGGTAAACAGTGAACTGATTGGATTTCCATTATTGATGATTATATTTATCACAAATTATGTTTGCTAAGAGTTAAGTGAATATTTCAGAATTAGCAGTTTAATTCGTTTCAGTCCACAGGTATTTCATAAATAAATGCTAAGTTCACAAATGCCATTACAGTGCACAGATTGAACGCTCAACAAAAATTTTATTTAATATTTAGTGAGGAAACACAGTTCACAAACTTGTTCAATTAACAGGACAGTAAAAATATGCTGGAAAATAAATAAAGTAAAGCACATTATATTATGTATGTTATATCAGTATGTTACAACTTGATTCATGAGTTTTTCGCGCAAAGATATTTGCACCATTTTCTTTCATTGTCTTACTTGCACATCGACAGCTCTGCTTCATAGTTTCCGACAGCGCGTCTTTGCTCTGAAGGTTTTTTAATGAACTACACCAATCGGAGTAAGGGTTTTTTGACACCATACATCTGTGATTTTCCAGTAGAAAGCATGACTTCAAGACAAGTGGGAGTTAAAACATGTAATCACTATACGTGGATCATAATTGCAGACGTACTCGTAAGACATTGGAACAAAATGTTGCAACAATTTTGTTGTCACAAACTCGTGGCCATAATTAATTTCAATATCACCAGTGTTCACGTAATTAACATATTCATCTTAACATACTTGCATTCCACTAAACTTCAATCGAAGCTTACATTCAGAAACTACAGTAAGTAGTGGTAGATGACTTGTGCCAAAATATTGTTCATTAAAATTTTCCAAAATAAGCTGTAGTTGAAATCACCGTACCTCGGGTCAGTATATATTATTATTGATCAGTTTTAACAGCTATGCGCTGTATGTGCTTGTAATCTTATTCACACTCTTTCACTGCCTAAATAAACAAATTCTGTTCCACCCAGTTACACAGGAAAAATTTTTCAATAGAAAATATACGTGACAAATTGCTGAAAATTTTCCAGGAGTGAGCACATAGGATATACAAATGATGTACCTATATCTATTGCGCTGAAATCGAGAAATCTGTGGCCCTTTCTATGATTTGTTACGTCAAAAATTCGTACTTAAATTCTGACAAAATCCCGCCAAATCGAATAAAATCAGAGCTGTATTTGTTATCATTAAGGAATAATTGATTATGTAGAAAAGTGTTAGTTGAAAAATATAAGCAAATGACACCCGTAGTTTCCATGTAATGGCGGGAGATAAATAGTTTCAATGTGATCGCCTTGGAGGGAAAGAATTTAAATTCTGTGCTTGCAGCCTCGCATCTCACTGCAGCATGAGATCTGCCGTAGAGTAAAGCCTTTCTGCGCACATAACTGCAACGCAAAACACAGTCGGTTTGCTAATGCCGGCATTAAGCAAGAGAGCAGGAAAGCATATACATATTACAGTAAGTAGCTACACAAACATTTGCCTGCAGGGAGATCTCTGCAGGAAACCCACACCCAGCGCTAGTAGCATAAAGATAAACAACGATATACATGAAGTAAGTCGAGGTTTATACATACGTGTATCGAATTGCTTTTGCATGAATTAAACAAAAGCAAATATTTATCTTCTCTAAGGGCTTCCTTTAATACGAGAGTTAATATCCGGCTGCTGGTACAGCTGTGTCATTCCAAAATGTAAATACTCCGCTATCAAGTGAGTTTTATTTAAGAGCGCGTATGCCTCGTCATGTTGTATCCAGGAATTTCCAACACCACTCCAGGCGAATGCTGGAATGGTTCTTAATAAAGTCCTCCAAAGAATATTTCCTAACTTCCTTCGTGTACTCTACCAAAGCATTCTGCTGCCCAGAGAACACATTAATAACAAAATAAAATAAAGTACACACACATACTAACACGCACATATGTATATATATATATATATATATATATATATATATATATATATATATATATATATATATATATATATATATATATATATATAAGACACACACACATCTACAGGCTGTCTAGAAACTAACGCTTAATAATCACACCACGTGAATCCTGGGCTAAATTGGAGATGAAAATGTTAGCGACAAAAATTTGTACCACATTTAATGTGCGCAATGTGGCAACACTGCACGGAGACAGTCCCCTTGTGCGCTCCACGATCGGGTATTATTTCAAGTATGTTAAGTCAAGTAAACATAGAATTATGTTTGGACTGCTCAGGATTTTAACCTGGAAATTTCGTCCCCACTTTATCCCAGGTTTTGCGTGGTTTGCTATTGTTTGTTTCTGGACAACCTGTATATACGTATATAAACACACACACAGAGGATATTCAGAAGCAAATAAATTATAAGCACACCATGCGAATCCTGCCAGGGGCGGATCCAGAATGGAATTGAGGGGGAGGGGGAAGTAAATTTTAGCTAGCACACGGTGTGGGGTTGTCTTAAAAGCGAAGTCTACACGCGCAGGGTGGACACAAGAGAGGAACTTCTCGCTCGTATTTACCATACTTGTGCTCAAGTGAAGCAATGTACTAATGAGCTCAGATCAGCAACACAGCAGCTGTCTGTCAGAGCAGCAAAATGCATTGGAGTTGGTGGTGGAGTGTTTGAACATGTTTTGTGAGGAAATGTACACAATTAAACAAAACGTATACAATAACAGTATCGTGATTTACCGTCACCTGCACATTTCTTGTTCCTTGTTGTTTTCATTCAGTTTCTCTGGAACGATTAAGAAGAGGGCATATGTTTATTAGAAAAATTAAGTTCAGAATCACCGGTACTATCACCGGTCAAAGTCTGTACCTTTCCACCCGACTCAGCCTGTATTAAATTTGGCGGAGCACTGCACATGTTGAATCTATTTGCATAACGCCGCTAACAATTTTGTTCATGTCAGTCAAATACTTTTTTATTTACCTGGAATGATGTAAAATATATTTTCCTTAGCTAAAACTTATTCTAAAACATCGTTACACAAACGTCTCCAATATTTTTATTCTTATAGCAATTTCCTCTTCTCAATGCAGAAAACACATTTGGTCAGAAATAAACATCATTTAAAACTATTGAACATGGCCAAATATAATTTAACACGTTAACCTCTATAATTGTTCATGTCACTGTTTTCAGATAGGCAGGGCTCTTAAGCTTTAAAATATTTTAAATGACCTAACGTATGTATACACACGATTAATCTTCTTAGGACGCTTTTTCTGGAAAGATTTAACGCGCGCGGGGAATACGTGTTCGAATAAACGTCCATTTTCCGAAGGTATTTACACCCCGTTCTTCAACCTGGTTAGGTGGTCACGTTAAGAAGGACTATTTTTGACGTTAGACACAGTATATATATATATATATATATATATATATATATATATATATATATATATATATATATATATATATATATAAGTATCATTTAGTGAGAAAAATTCTGCCCGTCCTGGTATTTTTTCGATACATCAAATGTTCAGCGCGAACTGGTTGACTTTATGTATGATGTATTAACTTATTATTTATACGATAACATTTATTCTATATCCTCTAATAATATCCGAGGTACACCTTACGGTGAGCATGATACGCTTTAAATTATGGTTTCCTATTAAACGTATTTTATTAATTTGTACTTATTCAAAATAACGTCTTAGTAGGAAATTAATTTTAACAAAATTAAATACTTCAATACTTACTAAATTGAATTTAAGGTGACGTCTTCAATTGTCTGCGTTTTATTATTTGAGGCACAAATAACTGGACTGTTGAGGATGTCACTAATCAGATGATCTAAGCATGCAGCTTCTTTTTTTGTGCGAGCCATTCAAATTGTGTGAGGGCCTTGTTATTTATATGAGATGACAACATACATTTATTTGTGGAAAGGATTGTGTAAAGTTCAACGCACGTTTATAACGATTTCTTTCGTTTACCATGTTTGTACTGTCCAAGAAACGGCAGGATAATAAAGCCATTTTAAAAGGACCTAAATTTATTTTTCTAATAAGCGTTCACTACTTGAACTATAACATTATTTCAAGTATGTGTTATTTAAGTAGGTATACAAATTTAACTAACTATAAGTATTTTAATCGAAACATTAAAATCCCAAAACTACTGAAACATATTGCAACTACAGATAAGGAATATATTTACTGTTAGCAGTAAATTCATGCACACACGCAAACATTTTTATATCGAACCCACGGAAACTGGTACGTAACACACACAATCAAGAATTGAAGGTTAAAAAAAATAGTGTTATTAAACACAGTCGAGTTTAGATATGTCTATATGTTGAGAAGTTACTGCTTCCTTATAACGATTCTGTGAGTGAACAATTGTGACGAAATGTTGATGCCGTCACTACAGACGAACATTATGT
Source organism: Medauroidea extradentata (assembly GCA_003012365.1). Lineage (NCBI taxonomy): Eukaryota > Metazoa > Arthropoda > Insecta > Phasmatodea > Phasmatidae > Medauroidea > Medauroidea extradentata. The sequence continues at coordinate 63,958 of PNEQ01128002.1, forward strand.
CCTCTTTCTTAAAAGTGTTTTCCCGCTGGAATTGGTAATTAGAAGATGAGCTCAGTTACCTTTGTGTGTGTCAAGGCCGACTGCCTTGCCCCGTCCTTCACCTCTGTCTTCACACCAGCAGCTGGGATTTACACCGTCTGAACAAACTCTGACAGACTGCCAGTCATTGTTCATAATTGTTTACGCTTTCTTATTTTGAATGATTGTACTACTATGTTTCCCAAGGTTGTTACTTTAAAATTGTATCCTGCATGATTGCAATACTTTATCGTTTTCCATGGCTTTGGCGTAGATTACCAAATAAACTGAGAACCGTTGATTTGTGAGTTAAATTTGTAAGTTACACTGGAAAACTGTAGTATGTGCACACACAAAATATGGTAGCTAGAATATCTGGCAACTGCTTGTCATGTACTTCTACAAGAAATTTTCATATATTTAAATCTACAAATAATATTTTAGACACTTATATGAATTGAGTAAGATTTTGTTAGCGTACTGTTAAATTAACTTCATTTCTCGGCCATCATTCGCGAAATTTACTATAATTTGGCAATCACATTTTTTGATTTTGGCTGCTTTGTTGATAGCTACACTACAAACAATGCGTGCGAAACTTACTAGAAATTTGTAATGAATAAAGGAGGTTTATAGACCTGTAGAAATATTTCAGCCGTTAATGTCTTCGTGATGTTGTTTTCTCATAACTGGTGACCCTACAGATACACGAAGCAGAATTAAGGAGACCGCCTACCTGTAGTTTCATGGCATATAAGTGAGTGAGCGCTAAGTACGATACTGATACGCCCGTTACAAGACGCAGCTTCGTTACACACAAAACACTGTAATTGCGTGAAAACTTTTTTGTCAACCCATTTTTACTACTGCCCTTTATGGTTGTTACGGGGACCAAAATTATTCTCTTAACCTTTAGTATGTTTCAGAGTTTTACTCAAATAGTGTGAGTAATTTTTCGACTACTACTTTTAGAAGAGTTTAACTTAAAGACTATAAGAAATGCTAGAAATATGTATGCAGAACTTTTATTATTTTCTTATATAACATTTATAACTGTGTAAATAAAGGACGGTTAAAAATGTTTAGGAGTTGTATACAAAATAATTTTTCCGTTAAAATTGTTATACTTTTTAAACTGAAGGGCTATAAGAAATTCTTGCGAATTGTATGCAGAAACACTTTTATATTCCGTTATATTTTGATAACTTTTTAACTAAAGGATCATATGAAACCTTTTGGAGATGTATGCAAATTTTATTTTCCTTTTAAATTTTAGATGTACTTTACTTTAGGAATTATAAAATTATTGAAAGTGGTATGCAAAGCATTATTCTTTGTGTTATCATACTATAACTGTATTACATCAGGACATAAAGAAATGCTTGAAAGTTATATGCAGAACGTTATCATTTAGCTGTATCTTCTTTATAAGTGTGTAACTTAAGGTCCATTATTAAATGGTTGATATCACTGTACAAAGTAATTATTATTTTCAGTTATATTTTTACAAGTGCGTGATACAGAAACTAGAAGAAATGCTTGAAAGTGTATGCAAAACATTCGCCATTTTAACATTTTTGACCACGAATTTATCTAACCACTTATCAAAGTTATAATGTTGTAACGTACTGTAAATATTGTAAATACAATGTACAATTTAGTTGAAAGCTTATTACAACAGTTCTGAATAAAGAAAATTTAAAAATACTGCAGAAACTGTTAGCAGTTGAAGCCCTGCCGCATGTGAACCAAGCCGTAAATAAAAAAATGCTCTTAGTTTTGCCTAAACTTTAAGGAAACTTCAGCTGTTTGTTAAATTTTCCGAAAGAAAAAAATTGTGGCACTCGAGATAAATTACCGTAATTAGCTTTTATAAAGTTATTATGATATTTTACGTTACGTATTTTTTGTCTAGGTACTGTTTTTGTCATGTGGCGAAACCATACAACATGCTAAAAACGCGAGGAAAAATTTATTCTTGAGCAGTCGTAAACGGTAACCATATTTTTTTTTCTTTTGCGAATAAAACGTAACAAATTCCAATCGTGACAATTTGAGTCTCGAATATATCGGGTAGGTACAGGTTTGAAACGGCCACTTGAGAAAACCGGTTTTAGTTTTATTAGTGATCCCAGAACCAGTGTTTTCAACGTGCATGTTGTCTTGAAAGTTTCTTCTCGCACTCGTGGTAAGTATGTTTTATTTTAATTAATTAACGTACTAGCCACACGCGGATGTTTCGTTAAAAAAAATTGTATTCTCCAATACCATTGAATGCAATGTAAGTACGTACCAAACTGCCGTCATAAGAGATACATCAGTGTGGATAGTACGGAAATATATACCATTGTAATGGTACATATTCCTCAGCTCTGTTTCGAGAACGTATTCGTGCACAAGGTTTCCAACGAACTTCATACTGTGCCCCTGGCTATCTACAACCTGTTGGACTACCTTGACCGACAAGTAGCAAACCATCCAGGCGGCGAAAGTATCTATATTTGGCCACCGGTTCATGACACACTGAAGAACAGTAGGAATAATTTGACTAATGCATGGTATTTAATACCTGTCATCACGTTGCTCGTTCTGATTTGTTGTGTGATTCAGTTCTTGTTTATCGTACGTACTTTAAGAAGCCTCCCTAGTTAATAAATTAGCACCACCTCAAGATATTTTGTTTATCTAATCTCTCATTTAAATATTACACCTTTTGCAGTAAAATAATTCGAAGTAAAGACAAAATACGTCGTAATTTTTTCTTCCATCGGTGGAGTCGAATATATGGTACTAGAATATCAATACGATTATTAAAATTATTAGAATTTCAGCGAAATATTGTAGTATAACTACAGTTTGTTATAACACGTATTCTTCTGCCAGACAAACAATTTGCTTGTAGTAACATAGATGCATCCTTTGCAAATACATTTCTGTATTAAACCGTTTATTAATTGACTTTCTTGTGAGAGAACCGATTAAAAGCAATGTGTGTTTTCGTATTTTTCGTTCCTTTTTTTGTTCTACACTCAAAGATACTCACCCTCAGTTCAATGTTACCCCTTGGTTTCCACCCTCAGTGCGTCTTTTCAGATGAGAACACGCCCAGTTATAGTTCAAAGTGTATGTTAGTCGGTCGATTCTTAGGTTTCATTTACGTAGGAACGCTCATAAAGTAACGTACGTTATATATTCTAGCATGGCGACGATTGTGAAAATGAATATTCAGATTATTGCAGATCGCTGCAAATTTTATCGTGATCGCAATGGCATATAAATATCACTATGGTATTATAATTAGAACAAAGCTGTGAAATAAATGTGTTTAACGCTCTTAGTAAGCGCATTGCTCTCTTTCCTGACGCATTTGCAGCTTTTTGCGAAGCGGTTGAAGCTTTCAAGATGTCGTAGGTGCCCTCCTAAAATATTTCTCGCTATCCTGAAGTACAGTGACTGAATCCTTCCTGAAGTGGCTGCGTTTCTACGTAAGAGGTAGGTGCCTTCCTGATGTCTTTAATTAAGATCTTCTTAAGTGTGGTCTCGTAAATTGGTTATTAAGGGTTTGTTCCCGAGTTTTTTTCAGACTGGTGCCAATAACTCAAATATTTTTTAACCAAAAGTTTTGAAAAAATTTAAGTCAATGTACAATCACACGATGCACAATATTGTGGACGTGTTTTTTAAAATAATGTATCATTCGCCAGCAAAAAATAATAATTTCCTTCATTTTTGCTTATTTTCACGACGAAAAACGTGGTACTTTGGGTAATGAAATGTAAAAAACCGTTCAGTATAATTCTACAAAAAAAAAATTCAGCTACAAATTATAACATATAAGTGACAAAACTGTGCAGCGAAACTTTGATATGAGTATTAGATAGCAATAAAAAAAATATTTTCGAAATCACTGCAAAACTCCGTAACAAGGCCTTAAGGACACGTGTTCTTATATAGATATGCCGTTCTTTAGCGAATATTACTGTTTTATGTTAAGGAGGGGTGCAGGTATCGTAAATCTTCAAAGAGTTTGAAAATTTTGTTTACAAATTTTTTAACATATCGCCTAATATTTCAAAGGAAAAAAGTTAATACTGGGTAATTATAGGCTTAAGTTTTTTTTTTAAAGTGGAGAATAATCTAAAATGTAATTTTTTTTTTTTTCAAAAATAAGACAGTATAGTATAAAATATTGTCAACATATCTAAGAGAAAAATTTACAATGTCTGCTCCAATTTAAAATTTATATTCGATGTCACAGAGCAAATATGCCCACATTATTAAATTATCGCATGCTGTACATCAGCGATTTAATAATTGCGCGGTCTTGCACAGAGAAAGTGGTAGCTGCGTGTGTGGCATTATATTACATATTTATCAATCGGAAGCTGCCTAGAGTGAAACCAAGTTTTGTATCAAATTGAAAAAAGTCGGCAACAACTGACTGTTTGAATTGGTAATAAGTACTTCAAATCATAAGGTAAAGATTTTATTTTCATTCTATTCGTCACTTATTACGATATCACGTAAATTATTACATGTTCACGAGCCGACGTACGGAAAATGTGCGTAAACTTTCTGAAGTCTTCAAAAATGCCTCGCAAATGCAGTTGCAACTACCAAGTTTGCTATCAAGAAACGAAACGTTATGCATGTAAGCACAGTGACCATTCCAATAGTAACCATTCGCTGCTAAGCTATTTTTTGTTTTCCATATAGCAAAGACCTTAAAAAACCATGGGGAACCGGTATGTAATGTGCCTATCTATTCAGGAGCTTGACATTTTCTTCAGAAGGGCGGAATCCACGTCTGGACAACGACTTATATTTCAGGGAGCAACAAATAGTACAAGAGAGTACCAGACTAGTTACAAAAGCATGAACACTTGAAAAAGACCAATCAAGTCAGATAAATACCAACAAATTAATAAAAAACACCAATATTAGCTAACATAGTGTCATAATCTTCAGGAGAGTGCGCTCATTTAAATTAGCGATAATTTATTAATGTGGCCTTATTTTCTCTGTGATATCAGAAACCAAATTAAGTAGACCACATTGATAATACGAGATGAGTGTAGCAGAATATACCTAATTTTTATTATGTCACTTAGAAAAGATGAAATTATTATTAGTTGTAATTGTGCCACGGCTAAATCTAGGATTTGAACATGAATTCTTTAACTCAGAGATGCCCGTCGGGCGAATTATTTCCAGAGAGTTACACGCTTACAGACTGCATAAAAATTGGAAAATGGCGTCGTCAATTACGGTCAGGCTCTAACTACGAGGCAAAAGGCTGGCGAGACTTAGCTTTATTCTTCATGTCGGTGAGCGAAGTTCTGCGCCGTCTGGAAGTTCTCGTAGAACTGCGAGGAGAGTGTTTTCTCCGCGTCCTTTTCCCTATATCAGCTCACGGGCTGACTGGTGCCGGCGAAATAAAGTCTATGTACGCACCATACGTTCAGACGCGGTAGTACAAATCTGCTAAATATCCACAAATTATTACTGTCAGGCCCTCTTCTTTCACAGCAAACTACAGTTCCTACACGTCTTCGCCTATTCAGGCGGCCTGATGCACAGTGTATATCTCGCAGCTAACTATAATCGTAAAACGAAAACACGCATATCGCGTGACTTTCTCTCCTATAGTCGCCGTAAAAATAAGCCTCTATTCATCGTATAATACATTCAAAATGGAAACATCAGTTTCTTCAGCCAATCAAAATGCTACCCTTCAGAGTTCTTTAAAAACTAGCAATATCGTGCCTCGAGCCACCTCCAAAACACTAGCAAATCTGCACACGGTAATTCATAGAGAAATTACTTTAAACTGCGCTTTCTCTTAGTACTCTTATTGGACCAAACAAAAATAGCTAACCTATGTCAGCCATCACAGAAATAAAATAAATTAAACAGATTAAACTCACCAAAATAGAATACTCATAAAATAAAATTACTATGATCACATCTGACGTGATAAAATAGTATAATGGGGCTTGAATTTGGTCCTATGTTACAATAAGTACTTCGAGTCATGCCGTAAAACATTTTTTTTTCTTTCCCGTCCTCACTAATCTAGGTTTATACTAAAACACATCTCCTCGAACCGGCGTTCTTCACGTTTGCGTGAGCTTTTGAAATCCACACAATGCAGCATCAACTACCGATGTTGTTGTCAGTGCATGTAGATTTATGCAGGAAAGCACCCTGCCTACTTTAAAAGTAACCACGTGCAAAGTAGCAATTTTGTGTTTCCCAAGCCCCAATGACTTTGAGAAGTCCGTAAAGGGTATCACTTCGAGCAGTTTTAGAGGGCAACAATGTAGAAGCAAACTATGAACAAAGTATTTTTTCCAGAATAATGAGGTTCTTGCTTGCCTTTAAATGGCAATGGAATTAGAAATATCTGTAAATAAAATAATTATTTTTGTACAAGTTGAACAACTCGTAACTAATAAAGTAAGAAGCTTAGCATAGTCACCAGTTATCTTCATTCGTAGCCGACAGTTTATAAAAATGATTATTTTTAACTTCATTTGTTACTCTATGCATTCGTTTGATGCACTGTAACAAAATATTAGAGCCAAAAAATACATTCCCTCTTCCTCAGAACATCCACGTACTTTGTTCCAGAACGGCAGACCTGTCAAACAACAGTCTCCAGATAAAGGTTGGTTCACAATTAATAAACACAAGGGCAGAATATGCAACATAACAGTAGAGACTGACGGGCAGCCTTACAACATGGACCATCAATAATCGAACCCAAGACTAGTAGAGAAGAAGGTTTGGGTGACCCGGCTGCAGTGAGTAACAGTACTTTAGGGTCGCGCGTGACGTCACTGTGGCCTCCCAGAGTCTAAGGCTGCGTGCGATTCCTTGCAAGTTTCGAACCGTGATTATAACACATTGTGCAATATTAGTTCACAATTGGATTCTTACTGTTATGTTTAGTCAATGGCATATTTTCGATGAATATGAAATATTCCTTGCTGTATAAAAGTGAACCGAAGGCCACCGAAACAAGCTTGAAATGAAATCGTATTTGGAGATAAAAAGGAAATACAGCAACAGTTTCTATAAACTGTACGGCATAAAGTACTATTTACAATATGGGAACATAGTTGAAAAATAAAAGTTTCTTATAATAGCTTGGTTTTTCTGTCGTGTATTTTGGAGGTTAACCCAATATAGCGGACACTTACTTAATCCTTTGCTGTGATTGGTTGCTGTCCTATGCGTACGCACAACAAATGAAATATTACCATTTCCTATGTCAGCATCTCTATGCACGACCATATTTTTGGTGTTCTGAATTGGTAGGTGAGAATACATAGAGGTTAGTTCTTGTGCGAACGACATGTTCTATGCTTACTGTTATGGTATATTTTGTGAACCCACCTTTACGGTTGGCTCCGCGCAATATCGGTCTAAAATACAATGATAGGTACACGCGCAAGACAAGTATTTGGAAATTCCTGCACCTGTATAATACCCTCTTAAAGTGCGTGGTAGATAAATAAACGCTGAAAACGTACATTGATTTCTACGCTTTTTTCGAAGCCAATATGGATAAAATACTAAATGACAATCCTAGATAATGGTATTTGCCAACTTTATGAGTAAATATTTATAAATAATTACTAATTCGTTACGCGTGATCTTTAGCGCCGCAGTTAAATGCACGAGGTTCCGGTGTCAGAGATTGTGCCTCAGAAGTTCTTAACACTGGAAACAATTTTGTTTAAAACGTTGGCTAAAATTATTGTCTAGGATTGTTATTGTTTAATTTTCGCAAATTGGCTTCAAGAAACCTACAGTTTTAGATTAATGCTTTTAGCGTTGAATTATGTACCACGCCCTCTTAAGGAGGCTGCCTGGGTGACCGTATTTCGCACGATAAAGGAATAGAAGTGCGGAAGCAATAATGACGACACAGCACGGGCATCACGCCTCACCCTGGCTTCTAGGCACAAGTCTCTGAACTGGCGTGCAATCTCCTCGCCGACAACTTGCCTGAAACTAAACCTCAGAGACAACTGGAGGACCTGCAGTGTACTGTGTATACACGCGTGAAACGTTCTTTAAACGCTTTTCCGAAGCATACATTTCTTACACCCGCTGATCAGTTCTCAAATAAACTTGTAACTACTGAAGATCTACACGCGGATGGGGAAGACGGCTACGTTCAGGAGAAGTGTTAGACAATTTTATTGTATTGTCAGTTATTTATTCAAATTGAACTATCAAAATTTTCTCTTTGACAAAGCATAGACTATATGCATGGTTAACTGCTTGACATCAATAATAATGCAATATTTGATTAATTTGTCACGCAGAATCATTGCAAGATAATTTCTGAAAGTTAACCTATAATTCTCTTGCAATGAATCTGCGTGACAAAAAAATAAAATTCCATTGTTTTTTATGTCAAGTAGTTTACCAAGAATACATAATGTGCTTTGTATAAGAAAAAATCTTTATAGTAAAATTTGAATGAATGTTATGCCTCAAAAACTGAAAATTCAATAAGATTGTCTAAAGCTCCCCCTTAAGGTGACCGCCTGCCTTGTAAACAGTGTTGTAGCATGCTAACAGAACTATTTTTTTCTATGAAACTTCTCAATGTGTTTCTTATGTGTGCATTTACAAAAAGAACAAACTTTTCAAACGATTTCGGAATGATAGTTTGATAACATCATTTTAATTAGAAATATCATTTCGGAGCCCCTCAAAATGGCTTAAAGCCGCTTTTTCAACCTGTCATGTCTATAAAAAAATTACTCGTGGGAGTCGTTTGAAACTACAGTGGAAAGATGAATTGGTCTTCGCTTAAAACTTTCACCAATAAAAATCTTGGTTCACCGTTGAAAGTGTCAGTCAAGCGAGTGTTCTGCGATGCCACTGCACGCCGTTTAATAGCCTTGCGCTAGAGGTGATACCGCACCAGATGAGCTTGACAATAACGCCCTTGAAGGCCCGTGCCTCGCTCACACGAACACACGGCAACCAGGCGGGTGCCTTAAGGCGGGGCTTCTCTTCTTGTGATGCTTTTGCGATATTCATGTTTACAGCTTAAACAAAACCATATATCACAATCCTTTTAGACAGTTTTAGATTGAACTGCTTTTTCCATGATAGGTATAATTTTTTAAGATAATAAGTTAAACGGTTTCGACAAATCAATCAATTAGTAAATATTTCATAACTAGCTGAAACCACAATAGTTACTGTAATAAAACAGGTAACATGGTGAAAACCGTTTTAAATGGTCGAACAGATTATTTTATATCTGTTCTCGTGTAGGCTTAAAAAATGCCAAAAAATGTTAGAAACAAGGGAGTATGGAATTAAAGTAGACGGCTTACCTCTGCTTGTGACTGCACGGGGTTGTGTAGGTCTTAGCAGGGCGTGCACGTGGCGTGCATAAAGACCACGTTACGTGACATCAGCCGCCTTGCTGGGCATTAGGCGCTGAAGTAGGCCCCGCAAATATTGACGTCGCACTTATCACCGTTCTCGTTTCCCTGCAGCGCCAACTATTGTTGTTGTTGTTGTTGCTAACTTGTTTGTGTTTCAGAAGCCCTCGTACGCTTTCAAGTGGATACACTGGATATTTATCACTTATTTTCTACCATACGGATTTTGTCGATCTGAATAAGGATAAAATGTGAAATATTTTGCAATGCCGTATTTCACTCCGCAGTATTCACGAGTCCACGAGATTTACGTCTGTATCAAATTTGAAAGGACTTATCGTTCGAACGAAGAGCCTTTTACTTGTAGCTCAAATAACTGTGATTTTCCAGGATGGGGGAGGTTTGCTTCTGTTTGAATCATGCCTAAGAAAAAAAGAAAAATCTATCTCTACATCACTACGTCTGTTTATATATATATATATATATATATATATATATATATATATATATATATATATATATATATATATAAATCACACATACAAACATAAACACAGGTGTCCAGAAAACACTGTTAATAGAGCTCACCACGCAAACCCTTGATTAAATTGAGACGAAAATATAAGCAGTCAAATATTGCAAAAATCTTTTATTTTTGCCCACATTATGGCAACCCAGCACGCAGAATTTCTCATATTGCGCTCCACTCCCAGGTATTACTTTATGTATGTTACGGCAAACAAACGTATAAAATCCTGTTTGCTCTCGTTTTCATTTGAATCTGCTTCCGTAACGTGATGATTATAACAGTGGTAGTACGATTATATGTGTAGCGAAAGAGGGGGCTGTCTTCGTGCTATGTTGCCGTATTGTGCTAGAAAAATGTCACAGTATGTTTTGCTTCGCCATTAACATTTTTGACTGCAGTTTAGCTTAGTATTCCCGTGATGTGCTTGCTATTGGACCTCCTGTTTGTGTGTGAGAGTGTATTATGCGTGTATGTCACGGTCGTAGAAGAACAGGTCTGGACACTCGCCTACCTGCCAATGTATTTTGCTTGACTCCCTTGTTGTTTGGCTGTAGTTCGTCAAGTTACCGAGAATGTCGTACTTTTTGGCGCTGTAATCCGGGCGGTCGGACTCAAACTCCACCCACTTTTTTCCATTGTTAAATTTAAGTAAATAAAGATTGCTGGAGACTTTTCTTCAATTTGTGAACAAAGGAAGTATTTCATAAATTGATAAAAAATACGTTTTAAAAATTGTTTATCTTAGTGGGGAGGAAGTGGGCGAAGTTTGAGTCCGACCGCCCTAACTGCAGTGCCAATAAAACACAATATTCTCGGTAACTTGGTGAACTGCAGCCAACAACAAGGGGGTCAAGTTTCCAGGCGAGTGTCCAGACCTGTTCTTCTACGACCGTGGTGTATATATATAAACTTAACCACTGAGATGCACATCTGTATTATTTATAATATTCAAATAAAGATTAAAAACACACGATGTGTTAACAAAGAGTTTGCATGCGAAAGATTGTAAGTAAATTGTAGGAGACATGTCCAGCAAAACGCGTTTATTTGTCTGATAGTATCTGGCAAGCGACAATCACTAGGGACAACTCATTTTAAGGGAAAACAATTGCACCACATTAATCCAATGCCTTACGTGCACATCTGCAGCTCGACTTCGCGGTTGTTAACGGTATGTTTTCAGTTCTCTGCGTCTTAGCATTACCTGCTGCTAACAGACGTGTGGTATCGCAGTAACCATGCTCTAACTCACGCTACCAATAACCTCGAAGCAGAACGGCATGTGTACATGAGACATTGAAAGGAACCTACTGTACGCTTCTCTGTCGTATTCGTAGTTTCCTCAAATCTAACGTCTGTGAAATACTCGTTGCCGTCATACTGCCTTGGGTTTAATATGGCATCCTGCACAGAATTTGCCATTACGTCTTCGGTTCTCATAATTTGTTTTGCATATTTCCTTGCAGTTGACTTAGTTTCTAACTGTTTTGTTTTATTTGCAATTATTTAGTTGCTGTTGCCATAATTTTTTACGGGGGTTCCTTTGAATTTGTTATGTATGTAAACACAAACATGTACAAACATTAACATATATATGCTGACATCAACGCATAATTACAGTACATGCTTACATACATTGATTAATATAAAATAGTAGCTGGTTCCCGCAACTTCCCTTGCGGGATTTTCAGTTTAATATGATAATATTTCTGAAACAAAAATATTTGAAAAGTGCTAAATGGGGCAAAATTATGTTAAGGTATATTAATTAGGGTTTAAGAAATATTTCGGAAAGGAAAATTGGCCTATATATTTTTTGGTACCCCGTTCTGCCCCTATACCCCATTTTGATCACCCGCCCTCCAAAAAAGAGTATTTTTCCGCCATCGATATATATATAATAATATTATATACTATGTATATAACTAACAGTGAATACCTGTAATTTTAACATATTATATATTCCAGTGACGGGCAATACTCGCTGGTTTTTGATTGTTTTGTCTCACTTTGTTTCTGGTATGGCAGAGTGATCAAAAAACTTATGTTCATAATTTTACTCAAAATGAATGTACCATTTAAATTAGTCACATATATTAGCACCCCAAGGAAATATTCGTCGGAAATATATTTTTATTGGTACATCAGACATGTAACTGGAACTGCTGGCTGCCAGTCAAGATAAATACATACCGTTTGTGTCATGTTCAATTAATCTTCTTTTGCGCATGTTTGCATTATTAAGTAAGTCTGGATACAGAAGGCTATGTTAACTACAATTTAATTTTACTGTTGTATGTAATCATATGGTGAGTTGTCTAACGTTTTTTTTTTTTTTTTTTTTTTTTTTTTTTTTTTTTTTTTTTTTTTTTTTTTTTTTTTTTTTTTTTTTTTTTTTTTTTTTTTTTTTTTTTTTTTTTTTTTTTTTTTTTTTTTTTTTTTTTTTTTTTTTTTTTTTTTTTTTTTTTTTTTTTTTTTTTTTTTTTTTTTTTTTTTTGCGCGGTCACGTTAATAGTCGTATTTTCTGCCGCGAGAAAGAAAGAGGCGGAGTGATCAACATAATTATGTCGTGTTTACACTTCACACTCTATATTACGAGATTCTCGCACGGTACTTCGTGCGTAGACGTGTGACCACTAATTTTTAAAATGCTCGATTACTGCCCATAGTAAAATAACTAAACTCTCATTCATTCATACTCTTTGATTCGAATGTACGCACACAAGAGATTATTTTGGGTTGTACAAAACAGTAGCTGATTTGGATTACAAGAGATTAAACGTTAAAGGTGACGAGTAGAAACCTGTGTCATATGTGTGAATAGCATAGTGCACTTGACAAAGACGCTGTTGTGTTATGTAAGGAGACTGTTTTAGAAGATAGGAGTAAACAGTTATCTTAAGAGGGCGTGGTACATAATTCAAAGCTAAAAGCATTAATCTATAACTATAGGTTTCTTGAAGCCGATTTGCGAAAATTAAACAATAGCAATCCTAGACAATAGTTTTAGCCAACGTTTTAAATAAAATTGTTTCCAGTGTAACGAACTTCTCAGGCACAATCTCTAACGCCGGAACCTCGTTCATTTAACTGCGGCGCTAGAGATTACGCGTAACGAATTAGTAATTATGGATAAATATTTACTCATAAATTTGGCAAATATCTAGGATTGTCATTGAGTATTTTATCCATATTTGCTTAGAAAAAAGCGTAGTAACCAATTAATGTTTTCAGTGTTTATTTATCTACCACGCACTCTTAATTATTAGAAAAAGCGATAGTTGCAGATCACAGTCCTGAAGAAAAGATAATTTTTGTTATTACCTTGTATGAAAGCTAGCAAAAAATTATTAATATTTAAAATCCCTACTCTTTGTTTAATAATACAGTTCTTGAACAAGGCACAGTTAAGGCGAAAATATAACTACTTCTACAAAAAAAAATATTTTATAGTGTCCTGAAACAAGAAAGAATAAAAAATGTATGCAAGTGACCGAAAATAATCTACGCACAGGAATAAACGTACTTTTACTTTGACTCACGAGAAAATTGTACTTCAAATATTCCAATATGTGATTTAAATTTAAAGAAAATCAAAATGTAAACGAACATAGATTTTAAGTTCAAAAAAGTATGAGAATAGCCTAGGTTCTACTTACAAATATGAGTCTCAAACAAACGACAGTTATGAAGTTGTCAGAATTTTTGGGAGGAGTCGTCTAAGCACTATAATACCGCAGTCTCTAAGGAGTTGGTTCAGAAGAAGAAGGGGGAGAAGGAGGACACATAATAAAATAATAGAAACCATAATTGTAACGTCATATGGGAATCTAAGATCTATACTAAATAATAATAATAATAATAATAATCGTAATTTATTTGCAACTTCTATTGATTCATAAGTAGTAGGCCTAACTGTATTGTAAGCAAAATTTAATAAGAACATAAATAATAACAAAGGGAATTGTTCAGTCAGTAACATCACGTGAGTTGACTGTTTTATAGGTTTGGCTTAACTTGTTTATGAGCTCTGAGATTTTTGATATTGTCATAGAATAAGTAAGAAGCATTAGCATTATTTATTATGAAATATTGCTATGGACTCTGGGACAAAAATATTGTTGATTTTAGAGTGACAAGATGGCTGAATGCTGTAAATGTGATTGTGTGCTTAAAACGTGTTTGTAAACTGTGAAATTACATAATGTTAATCTACAAAATAACAGGAATAGTATTTCTAAGACATAATAAAGGGTCTGTAATCTCTTACTGCTTAAAAAGGCACCACCCAAAACAACTGTAATGTAGAACATATGCAAATAAAAAATTATGTATAAAGAAGAAAATAAATAAGTAATAAAATATTATAAAACATGACATTTTAAATAATTAACAAGTGAAATAAATGAAAAAGTAAATATAAAGATAAGTAAGTTAAAAATGTCACAAAAATAATTATTAACAGAACCATAGGTAAATGTATCAAACAATAATATTGATTTTTATTGGCAGCCTTGAACGGTAACGCAAAAAAATGCGTAATCTAACCGAAATGAGATGATTAGATTGGTCATGAGAGCTTCTGCACATTAAGTAAGTGGAAAGATTTTGGTCCTTAGCACTGGTAAGGGGTAGCATGATGTGAGTATGGATCAGCGCGGAAATGAAGGGGCTGGGGAAACGGGAGATGCCCGAGAAAACCCGCCGATCAGCAGCATCGTTCAGCACGATTCTCACATGCGGAAGTCCGGGGATCGATCCCGCCGGGAACTGTAACCATGATCGCCTAGGTGGTATGCGAAGTATATATATATATATGACTGTTCGACCACCCTGGTCCCCACATTAAGTACGGATAATTTATGTTTAGTAAGGAAAAAAAAGGAGAAATTTCGGTTGTTTATAAGGGAAAAAAGAAAACTCCGGGGGGGGGGATCAAACGAAGAAACTGGTGTCACACACACACCTACACACCTATACGGGACTAGCGTATCTTCTGAGGACCGCCGAGTTTAACGTCATTATGAGGACCTCTACAAATTAATCGTTAATGTTTGACAAATGTATATCAGTGAGATGGGGCAATTTTTGTGATCCTATACACACGATGAAATTTTGGAAATCAAATTATTTGTAAGATTTGTGTATGGCAAGGGTGGATTTATTGTATCTCACGAGGACCATGTGTTTGACCAGCCGATACGAGGTCCAGGGAGAAATAACTAACTTTTTCACACAGTGACTTGGAACAGACACAGTGAGGACCACCCAGTTTCTAACGGAAAACTGTACACAGCTCAGTCGACAAGATGCAAAATAAGGACCATTGTTACCGGCTACTAAATTTAAACACAGCTCAGGTAATAAGGTTAAATGTAAGGACCAGGTACTGTTGTGATACAAGCATGACTAGACTGCTGAGGTTTAAACAACTGCATACGACGTTTTGTAAGCCTGCCTTTCAGTTAAGTTGACCTCGTAACGTTCTGGTTATGTGTGCACTATGGAATAATTTGTTATGTTGTAAATATTCCGATTGGAATGTACACCTCATTGGCGTAGCCAGAAGACTCTGTTAAGGTTTTACTAGGTGGCGTGTGATACTCTTTACCGCAATGAGTTATAACTTCTCTACAGTATGTCTAACAATAATAATATGACAGAAATTCAAACCTATAGAGAGCCCCTTAAGTAAACGAGCCGTTACATTTGAAACTAAGAGTGCGTTGTAAAATAAATATATTAACAATAGTATTTTACTCTATAACTAACAAGTCAATCAGATATCAGTCGTTTCCAACTATTTATTTTTCTTAATTCTACGTTAAATTTCAGTTTTATTCATAGAAATGAATTGGTGAATTTGTCTAGTTCACTGATCTAGAAACGTTTGCAAAAGCGTAGTAGATAACATATTGGGTAGTATTGGTCAAGTGATCAGATATACTCAGTCATTGTATGTTTAACAGTTTTTCCGAGCGTACGTAAATTCGAAGAGTAGTATTTTAGCGACCGATTCAAAATATTTGTGGCCAAGTCTGCAGAAGCGATGTATTTCAGTCGCCGGTCTGACAGACTTGTATTATTAGACCAAGTTAAAACAGTGAAGAGTATCTTGTAAAGTATACGTACAATTGTGAACTTGTGTACTGTATAAAAATGCTGGAGCCAACCTCCAAAAATGTACGTATTACTATTAATAAGTGAAAGTTTTCTGACATAACCACTGCTTTTTACATTAATAGAGAGTTTATTATATGTTACCAAATTTAAAATGTTGAAAACTTATGTTTAGAAGTCCTTATAATTAATAATTGCATAATGTATTCCTTACGTGAATTAAGATTTTTGGCGACACTTTAACTTGGTAAACTCTTCCAGGCTTCTCGCCCGACAAAAATACTACGTTCCGTCATCGTATTATTCGTGAACATTCACTCAAACGCCTTGAAACATATTTTCGTTCATGTATAGAGCCTACACGCTACCGATGGCGACTTAGTGGCCGGTTTCACCAGCCTTCGTCAAACTCACCATGATGGTTATTAACCGGGCAATTCTTCCGATGTTGGTAGTTCATTAAGTTTAATTAATTATTTAATTAAGTTCATTTGTTAAGTGAAGGTTGGAAACTTTTTGCTCGGACACTGCTTGTTTACGGACATGGGTGATACGGATAGCGTTGTGACGTTAATCAGCGTATTCTCGTTTAAGGACAGAGGTTGGTAAAAACTAAATACGGAGAAAAATGTCCATTACGACGGGAGTTGTTAAGGTCTTGTTACGGAGTTTTGCAGTGATTTTGAAAATATTTTTTTTATTGCTACCTAATATACATATCAAAATTTCGCTGCACAGTTTTGACACTTATATGTTATAATTTGTAGCTGAATTTTTTTGTAGAGTTATACTGAACGGTTTTTTAGATTTCATTACCCAAAGTACCACGTTTTTCGTCGTGAAAATAAGCAAAAACGAAGGAAATATTTTTTTTTTGCTGGTGACTCGTACATTATTTTAAAAAAACGCGACCACAGTATTGTGCATAGTGTGATTGCACATTGACTCAAATTTTTTCAAAACTTTTGGTTAAAAAATATTTGAGTTATTGGCACCAGTCTGAAAAAAAAACTCGGGAACAAGCCCTTAAATGAGCAGAGAGGTTGAGACATGGTATGGACACATGTTTAATGGACACTCGTTCTAAGTGGCAGTATCATATGTTTTCCTTAATTTACGAGATGTCTATCAGTTGTAGGTTGACAAATTATTTTTAACAATATTTAGATATTGTACCTAAATGTCAGTACTAGAATAAATTAGTCGTCAAACTATCGATATTTGTTAGGGAATAATTAGAAAGTTTATCATTATATTTTAAACATAGTCCGTAAACTATGTAGGCCTACGTATCTAGTATACCTAGAATGTGAAAAGCTTGGCAAGGTAAAGGTGGCTGGGAGAGGCAACAGGC
Source organism: Medauroidea extradentata (assembly GCA_003012365.1). Classification (NCBI taxonomy): domain Eukaryota; kingdom Metazoa; phylum Arthropoda; class Insecta; order Phasmatodea; family Phasmatidae; genus Medauroidea; species Medauroidea extradentata. Next base: position 81,398 of record PNEQ01128002.1, read on the forward strand.
GAGAGTTGCAGAGAAGCTGCTCCAGTCCCACGCTGCTAGCGGAAGTGACGTCTGACTGGACTGTCAGCTGGGCGACAACCGACCAGTGAGCTCGGCATACACACGCTTGTCCTCGCCGCTACTGTTCTCTTGATTAGTAAGGACGCAGCCTACCTGCGTGTTACAGACTCACACGTGACGGAGCTATAAGGGCGACATTGACACGCACATCAAGTAACGCTTGTCCACAACGAGTCAAACACTGAACTAGCGTGAAATATTTCCATAGATTTAACTATGGGACTTAAGAGGAGTCTTCACAGGTTCTAAATTCCCACGTTTGACGCATGGGAACAGTGTATCAATATAGAGCCAGAGTACTACGCTCAACGGGAAGCATATCGCCTCTATTCACAGCGCGTCCTACCAGCACATAAGGTTTTTCCATGTAGTTTTTTCCTACGCGACTATAAGCAGTGACTCAAAAATTTTATATTTTGATAGTATGAAGTAAAGGTCAACGCATTCCTCTCGCTTTGCTCTTCACGAATACAGGTGGTATTTTCGGAGTTACAGCAGTCTAAAAACAGCTGTTTTCAGCAATTTTGAGACGCCCAAAAATTGTGTTTCTAACAAGCGTACTGAATATTTAATACTATTGACGCTTGGTTTAAGGGTATGTTATTTTCGTAGATAAAAGTAATATGAATAAGTTAATCGATTTTGCGTAAAAAAGAATACGTGTGATACGCTACAACGCTGTCCACACGACTGTAGCAAAGTTCACTGCATGATCCAATCTGAGTTTCACATACATTCGGTTAGTACATTTCGAAGTACGGCCTTCTCAAATGGCCATTTTTAGTTATGTAGCAGGGCTTAGCAACAGTGCTTAATGAAAATGCCGTTCAAATAATGATATTCCGTCCTTGTCCGAAATGTGTTTCTTTTCGTACATTGACACAATGAGCACACACGGAATATTTTCGTTAAAATAATTATATTTGCTAACATATAGTAACGCATTTGAAGCGCGGGGGCATCATTTTAACCTGTTATCCTAGTAGTTATAGTATTTATTTTGTTACTGGTTTTACACGTTAATTATTTTGTAATCGTTATGTTTATTGAGCGCGCTGCGAAGTGTTTCTCTTAGTGACTAATTCATGGCGTACATGTTGTAAGTAAACCAATAATAAAGTTGATAACAATACCAAAAATATCAAATCATTAATAAACTTGTCATCTAATAATACAAGGGATCACATTACGCTGGCGCAATAAGTATATTCAACTATAACCACAGTAAATGCCTTCGTAGTATTATAAGATAAAGAAACAACTTATCAATCAAATAAAGTGGACGTTCAAAAATTGTTGACGACGTGATATCGGGCACGAAATAACCACACATATATTGTTTGTAATCACCACGAACGTAATGAAACTTAAAATATAAACAAAAGTAGCTACTGAAAACTCTTAGGTTACACATACAGTGAATTTAACTACCAGATTCAAACAAAGTTATTGGAAATTGTTTTGACTGTTAGCCATTTATATTAATTTTTTTATCCCACACCCAAGACTACCCTCCGTAAAACTGGCAGTTTCTCATGTCAATCCGAGTAAATTTAAAGTTTGGTCTTACTGCTATACGTATCATCATTGCAAAACACACTTTCTTGGAAAACTGTAGAGTGTTATTTCTAAACGATCTAAGTGCCAAAAATATGCTTTCGAGAAGAAAGGGAAAACCAGCGATGCAAGAGTATGTGTACTGTAGCTACATATGGGACATGCAACCTTTCAACGAACATAAAAATTATTAGGACAATTATAGGAAATTAGTTCTTACAGCAAGACATAGGCACTGGCACATGGTTATAGTGAAGTAATTAACTAAATTCGGAGTCTTTTGGCACTTAGATCAATTAGAATTTCCGCTCTACAACTGTTGTCTCTTAACTCTCTCTTTAATAACTCCTGTTTTTTTTAATTATTAGTGTTATAAAAAAAAACTAGTACCTATCTTGCTTTCTAAGAATCTTGGAAGACCCAAAACCCCTGACATTAATTTAAGTATCGTGGAAGTTATGTATATGTTGCTACAATTCTGAGTCAAAAAACAAATCGGTATCTCAACAGGTATAAAAGATACACAAGCATGATTAAAAACACATTTGCGTCTTCTCGAAACTGTTTGGGGCTGAATTTTAAAATTAATTTTATAGTTTTTGCTATAGACTCTTAGTTGTCTCCTTAAAACTATATATGTCCAGGACCGAATGTTGACTTTGAGCATTAATATGTCAATTAGTTTATTCAATCTCTAGTCTATTGAATTAATAGGATAGCCACGGCTTTGCCTGATTTCATTACACGAAGTAGCAATTTTTTTAAAATGATAAAATACATCCAGAAGTTAGTAAGAACCCCAACTTTTCATGCTTGAAAGTGTATCAGAAATCTTTAAACTTACACGATAGAACGTAAATTGACACCAGTGCCTTACACGGGATTCAAACCCGCAACCTCCCACACCGTAGACAAGTGTTCCAACCATATTGTGCTATGCAAGTTCGACAGCAGTTACAAAAAATCTATATTCACTGTATTAATAATTTTACGATGGAAATACTCGTTTTTCGAGTGATGTGTCTTGAGAGGTTTACAAACAAAGTTTACCTCACCAGAATTAGAGACAAATACCAGGACATAGGCTTTGTAAATTACAGTAGAGCCGGTCTTATGAAGAAAAAAGTACTACTGTATTTAATCTGGTTAAATGATGTTCGGTATAGCCTACCGCAAAAATTATTATTTAAGTCCACCTACAAAGTTTGTAGCTGTGGAGTTTTAAAGCGAAATAAGAATTAAAATAATGTATTCTAAAGGGATTAGTTTTACAGATAAAAGCCTCAAAATATATTCTACGTACAGTTTATGGAAGCATATTGTAAAATAAGACATTTTCGAAATTTTTTAAATTCAGTACTTAATAATTAAAATGTTGATGTAATTTGTTATACATAAGAACACAAATTATGCAGGCATATTTTTTAAAAATTCCTTTTAATGGCAATTTTACCAAGAATATTTTTTATGAATAAGATATGTTTTAAACTGTTCTATCGAAAATTAAGCAGCCGCGGTGGCCAAATGGTCATATTACTCGCCTGTCACTACGGCGATTCGGTTTCGTCTCTCGACGTGGTCGATCTCCGATATTTTGCATGTGGCAAACGTGACGACGTTGCCGCTAGCCTATGGATTTTTTTCGGTTATCTCATGTTTCTTCCGCCCTCTCATTCCGTTGCTCTTCCACTGTAGGGCTTCATTTCTTGTCATATTTCAGGGTCTGCATATGGCTACGGGCGCCCAGGTAGAAGTTTGGCCTACAGTACCCTCCACGAGCGATATTTATTTATTTATTTATCTATCGTGAATTAAGTATTTTGAATTTATTCTTAACTGAAATTCTGTGGCTACAAATGTAGGTCGGCAGAGTTCTTTAGGCGGCCGTCTAGTCCTAACGTACAAACAGAGAAACAGTCATACCACTTTCGTTTTAAATTAACATAATTCATTGACTATTTTACTATATGGTAGTCATAGCTCTACATGCCATTCATAAAATACTAATGAACCCAATTTGAAATACATGTATATCAAACTGTTGTTACGACTCCATACAAAATAACTGGCAAGGGTTTTTAAGGCACCGCGCTGGCATGGTTAGGTTTATGTAGACCGAATGTTCAGGAGGATTATGACAATAACCAAATTATACATCCATTGATAAAAACAAGACAAAAAGGCTAACAGTAGAAGAGCATTCGCTGTCTGCAAAAATAAAAGTATATTTCAATAAAACCAAAGCTAAAGCCTACACCGACAATTACAGAACAAGAATACTACGAGTTGCGATTGAAATCCTGAAACATCCTGGAAATGTAAACCGAGATGACGTTAATAAAGTAAATAAAACCTGAGGTTAGTTAAAAAAAAAAAAAAACTGGCGAAATGACCTGCCAGGTTACAAACATGGCAAGCACAGTAGCCAACCATAAAAGTCCGTCTTCGAATGGCAGCCGCAACAGAAGTGAATGATAGTGATTGACTGTCCATGAGACACTTGGAAAACTTGCTTTGTCCAGTTAGCCGACTGGACATCTTTAATAAAAGAGCTTCATTTAATGCAGAGTCGCCTTGCAATGTTCGGTGAAACGTTGGTTATTGTAAACTACCAAGCGCATCTCCTGCCTGAGATCTGGACTATCAATAAACGTATAATGATCTGAAAATGCTTGGAATAAACGTAGTGATAGTGGAGTATACGTTATATATTCAACCACACTAACATGCTATAGTATATTTATAATGATTGAAACTACATGACATGTGAACGTATACTGAAATGCAAATCCCAATAGTTCGTTACATTTTGCATTATTGTACGCAGAATGAAATTAAAGGAACGGAAAAATTTGAGATAATATTTTTCGCGTTACGCTGACAGGTGAGATAGAACAATCATCATTTGCTCGTACTCACTAACAATGTAAATTAATTAGAGAACATAGCTTCCAAAGCCTTTGCAGAAAACTTATTGAGCAAGGATTTTACCGTTGTGTCGTTAATATACACTAACAATATACAACGCCAGCTATTGCTGGCGACTTAATTGATGCAGAACTTCCTTTTAAGTTACAAAAATAGTTACTCCAAGGGCATGTGTGCAACCAAAAACGTTTAAAAATGACTTACCACCAGAACTTACAATATTGGTGTTACGCTCAAGAATGTCACGTATTAGTGTAGGAAGCAGTCCATCCCGTGTCCTGTCAACTCCAACGAAATTTAAGGTATTGTCTCTATGGTTTATTTATCGTAATCACTAAACACACTTACAAGGGGAAACTGTAAAGTTTTTCTTGGAATACAATGCAGTTAAGATTGAGAGTACTGACTTAACAACCTACAGTACACCGCCGCGTGTTTTTAACACAATACTGCACATTACGGTTGATTATATATAAACATATAAATAAATATATATAATAGAGAGAGAAAGAGAGAGAGTTATAGAGAGAGAAAGAGAGAGGGGGTACAGAGAGAAAAAGAGATACTGTTTTCGAAAACCCACGTTACCCCTATTCTAACTCATATAATTTGGAAGGAAGGGTCTGTGTACATCTATCATGTGAAGTGTTGATGACCTTGGTCGCAGCAGGCTGTCGTGGCGGATACCTGGCGTGTTCTCCGGCGTGCATTTTCTCACAGAGCGACTCGCACAAGAACGGAAGTGTGTACGTTCCACACGTCATAACTACCGTTGTCAAAGATAAACGTGAAGACTTGAGGGTGCGTTTGGCCAGCCTCTATATCAGTGGTTCTCGAACAATGTTCCGTAGACAAAAGGTAGTTCGTGAGAGCTTTGAGAGTCGTACACGAGCTAATATGTCAGTTCATTTGGTTTTCCTAATTTATAATACGCACCAGCGCAATTGCTTTCACTTATGTGAGCATCTTAAAATGTATATTAATAGACAGCATTTCGTATGAAACTACGTGTCAATTGTCTGTATAGTTAGAACACAATTGGCTATCATCGTGATTTGTACATAAACTGGCTACGTATACAAATGACTAAGACATGACTTCAGTGCGGAACATTTCATAATTAAGGGGGTGAAAATACGTGAAAGGTGTTTCCGATTATTCCTCCATATCATCAATTAAGACATCGAAGTGCTCTTTGCTTTAGATTCATGCCTGTGTAAATATACAAAATATCATTTCAATACGTTTTCCGAATTCGGCCCTAAGGAGGTAAAAAAAGGTTAAACGTGTTTTATATTCACAATCAATATACAACTACCTCATTGATCTTAAATATGTCGACCCGATTTTTGTTAAGTATTGATGCTTACTCAAATACCTGAAAAGTAATTTCAGGAATTCTAGAAATTTCCTACCTAAGGAGGAGAAAAGGGGTGAAAAATTATTAAACGTGTTTTCAATTATCTGTCGATATTTATTGAACCCAGCAGGCTATTTTATCGTGTTATTCACGTACAATAGACACCAAAAAGTAGTTTAAAACTTGATTTAAAGTTTTTTTTTTCGAAATTTAGTCTCTTAGAAAGTGAAAAGACCCGGAATCTGTTTTAGATAAATCCTCGATGTATACAAAACCCGTCGAGATAGTCGGTTTATTTTTGCTTCAGGATGATGATTAGGTAGTGGCCGCAAAAATTATTTAAGGATTTTTCTAAATATGTACTCTCAGTACTGTAAAGGGGTGACATGTTTTTTTAATGAAATGCTGATTTAACTTCGGGTAATGATTTACCCTTCAATAGAATACTCATACAAATGCTTAAACGTGAAATTAAGTTTTTTTGTAATTCGCTCTCTAAAGTTGTGAAATAGTGTAACATTTTGCTTTCGTTCAGCCCATGATATCTATCTCACCAGCAGAGATATTAGATGTTATCAGCATCACATGGATGCTTACGTGAACGCTTTAAAAAAAGTTACATAATATTTTTTTTCTGTATATGATAACCGAATTATTAAGGGAGAAACTTACACGTTGTAAACTTCTCAAGGCAGACAGTTCGAAAAGCAGATACGACCAACAAAAAATAATTTATACCGAAGTTTCAATCCGTAATTATTTTTCTCAAGATTAACCTCAAGGTTCGGGCACCAGTTGCGTTTCTTCCTAATGGCGCTAAACTTTAAGCGAAGGTTTTGTAAAAAAATATGTTATTGAGTATTGAGGACACAGTCACGAACCAAGTATGGTCATCAAAATGAAAACACCGTCATAAAGCAGTTTCAGGAAACTATTGGGTAAATTGTGAAAAATTATTTCTAGATTTAAAAAATGGGGTTTCCTTGGTACATGTTCTGATGGCCTTGAACTCAGCGGAAATGTTGACACATAAACAAAGTGCGAACCTTTTGCTGTACATCAAGACCAAAAAGAAAATACAGCGGGAAGAAAACAATTTTTTCAGCAATAATGAAATTCAACTAATGAGCCTGTCGCGTCCTAATTACTACCTAATCTAAGGTCTTTGAATATTATAGTGCATATTTCTAGTTATATATAATTAAAATAGGCCAGAAATATTACGCATTGAAAACACTGAAAGACGCTCACACATTGGAAACTTAAATACTATCTAAACTATGTCAGTTTTATTGTTGTTTACTGCCAGAAATGATGGGACATAAAATTTAATTTCAGTGGGAAACTGTTAGTGAGCCAGATTGCGGATTATAGGAAACGGTAGCATCTCTCTCTCTCTCTCTCTCTCTCTCTCTATATATATATATATATATATATATATATATATATATATATATACATACATACATATATATAAAATATATATATATATACACATACATACATATATACATACATACATACACATCTCCAGGTTTCACAGACAAAAATTTAAGAATTCCCAGTTTTCAGCAATAGAAAAAATCGCAGAAATATCTATGATTGCTCTGCTGTTTTCAAATGCGCTGTCAACTTGTGTTCAACACATTAAGCTATCATGATCAAAAGAAAGGCAGTTAGTTTCAGTTAAATGAAATTAATTCCTACGATTAATTTCTACGATCATGTTTATTTTCATACAATGAATACATGTACGTAGTTACACATAGCTCAGTGTAAGACGTTTACCAATTGTTATGGACCCGTGTTTTTTCGTGAAAAGAATTTTGCCTCGCTTTGTTTCGGTGCCTTACGTGAACATCTGCAGTTCTGCTTCGTGGTCAGTGTTTGGATATTTTAACTGTCACGAGCCTTGGGATTCTACCGGCAAATCACAGACGTGTGGCGTTGAATGAATGTTATTGTAATTGGCTCAGTCAAATGAGATACGGCTCATCGCATAGACGCGCTGCCAATAACTGTGAAGCAGAATCGCAGATGTGCACGTGAGCGACAGAAACAAACTGTGGCAAACTTATTTACGCGAAGAACAAGGGTCCCTATAAATTGTAAACACATGCTCAAACACAGCTTACTTATAATTTATGATCGCAAGTTGTTTATGATCACTAACAGTTTTGGTAGCCTTCCATTCCACATTTATTAGAGTATTGTTAATACACACATTTTAAGTGTAATCTTGTACAGCGATCTATTGGAAATTGTTGGATCCATGTTTTATGTTGTAATTTTGAGGTGAAGAGAAATAAATCACAATTTTATTACATATTGAAAAACTTTTCAATTTGCGTTATTTCCATATGAAGAAGTATTGCAAATCAGGGACTTAACAGAAGAGTTCTCACTAAGCGTATAGTTTGTATTAAAAACTTGAATTTTCATTCTCCAGAAGAAATTTTCCTGTTTTCTACCTGACCATTTAGCCAACGTTTGGCTAAACGGTTCCGAACAACCTGTGTGTGTGTATATATATATATATATATATATATATATATATATATATATATATATATATATATATATATATATACATATATATATATATATATACACACGTAATATATGCATATGTAATATCATTCTCAAATTGTGGGAAGTAGTGATCTCCTGCATTAAATGTAAACGGAAAAAAGTCTGAAAAGCATATCCCTGTCCTTCATGGAATTTTTGTTTGGCGTTTTGGCGTTTTTGTAGAGGAACAAAAGGCCAGTTCTGCCCTCCCTGCGACATTAAATAATTAAAATAATTTGAATTCCGCGTTCTGGGCTACGCGATGGACGGGTAGAGTAGGCTTGTATATAGCCTAGTGGTATTGTTTCCTTTCCCTCGCCGGCTGTACCCGGACAGCTGCGCTCAAGGTCATTGACCTGGTGCTCCAGTGTGTCTTCGTACCAATCAGCTGTGCATATCCACGTGCGAACGGAATAAAACGGACGAATTCTTGTATAAAAAGTTGCAATTTTATTTTAGAAGTTCATTTGCATGCCAGGTTACCAAGTTCTTGAAAACATTACACCGTGCTTACCTACCATGTTTGAAATAATAGTTAGAGACCCGAAAACATTCGCGTTTTCCCTTGGGCACACTGTAGGATTGTAAGTTTGTTTCATTTTCACAATTGGTCTTTGACTTATTTGACATATCCTGGAAGTCTTTGAGCGAATAATGAAAATGTAACTAATACAGACATATCACTTTAAACGCAAGCAGCTAATTAGCATCTGCCGTCTGCTTCAGTTCAAAGTATTTTTGTAGGATAGCCTTTATGCCGATGTACACGCGAATATACCGGTCTCTTATAATAGTACGTTCCTAGAGTACTGTCTTGCTATCATCGTTTCAACACATTTTGAAAAATAACTAACATTCTAATAAAGTAATTACTACCAATATTTTACACAGTTATTGCCAGTTTTAATACGGAATCCCTTGACTAACGTTCTTTGATGTGTCATACACGGCGCGACCATAATTTCAAAAGTTCTTCACTCAACGTTACATAGAAGTACGCGCATTGCAAAAGCAAAGTACTCCACGCGTAGATACTACATTGTTGTTGAGTCTTGTGCAATTACCGCGTTTTTGCAGCCCTGCTTACATACATCTAAAAAATGTAAATAGGTTCGAGAAAGGCGGGCCCCGTAGAAAAGTTTGTTCGCTCTTATTACAACAAAATATTTTAGAAACGGAACCAAGTGTGAAGGGAGCGTGGTTTCCCTGCTGCCGGACGCTTCCAAACGTATGGAGCTGTGAGAGGCAGGGTCGAGTGTGGAGTGTGACAGGTAGGATGAGGGAGAGGTGTGGGCGGCACTTCCGCTCTGCCAGGGCGACGTGTGACCTTCTACCTGACTGTCCACATCCTTGCCAGTCGATGTAAGTGGAGCAAACAAAGCATACTGGTAGTGTTTATATTAACATAGTTATTTTTTTTTAGATAATGCATTATCATTCAATGACAAATACTTCATTTTTAATTGTTACCTAAGAAGGCTGTAGATATTAAGGACAGCGAGGTCACCTGAGAAGGTGACACACAATGTTACACTAGGATAAAAACTGAGAGAGGAATCGTTTATGGCTTTTTTCAAGGAGCCGTCACAGCATTCACCTGAACTAATTTCGAGAAACGATGGAAAACCGAAATCAGGATGGCCGAAATCGGGATTCGAACCCATGTTATAATAATTGCGAGTCTAACGCGTAACCGTTGCACCACTTCAATCTGTTCCATTCATGATCTGTGATAATGTAAGTTTCTGTGAACATCGTCATTGCGCAACTCGTTCGATAAAATTGCCTTTGAATTCACTTTATAAGTAACGTAGCAGTGATGAGTAGAAACATGTTTAGCCATGCCACCAGTAAAGAGTAAAGAAACTATAGTGGTATTTTACGTACACAAGAGAAAATATAATCACTCTAATTATAACCTCTCAGTTGTGGATGACGATATTTAGTGTGCAAGCATTTAGCTGCTCTTATCTTGCATTATGGTTTTCCGTTATAACAGCCGTACGAGATAAATATTTTCTGTAGAAAAAAACAATGTATGAAAACTAAAAAAGTACATCAAAATTAATTACAGTTGGCATTACAGTGATAATGTAGATCATACAAAACATTACTAATCTTTCTCTGACGGTCAAAGTGAGTGAGAGGGCGAATAACGTTTGGTCAGTGTTTAACATTAATGCTTTCAGTTATTAGTGCTGGTAAAGACATAAGGAATGAAGCAGCGCTAAAATGAAGGGGCGGAGGTAACGGGATATCCCCGAAAAAACTTGCTGGCTAGTGGCATCGTCCAGAAAAATTCACGTACAAATCATCAGGTCGACCCCGCCGGGAATCAAACCCTGATCACCATGTTGGTTAATAGCAGTATTGAAACCATTCTCAACTTCTAAAAGCAATTGAGTCACAGCGTGTTTGAATATCAACCTTTAATTTAGGATTATAAATATTTTAGTTGTGCTCATTCAGCTGAAGAATAATGCATGAACATGTACCCAAATATCGTTTTGATGATATTTTCTGTAGTGATTATGCTCGCTCCTGATCTTTGTGGCAAGATTTTTGGGAAAGGAAAGAACCTTTTGCAGTTTTAACTTACATGCTGAATTTTCATTTCGTAATTATTAAAAGTTTGCTCGCAACTTTTATTTGTCTGTATTACTTTTTTTTTTTTTTTTTAGGAAAAATAACATAATGTGTAAGTTTGTTCATGGTAGAATAGTGAAATATTAAGTTAATTAAACATGCTATCAAAAATAATGTTAATACAATTTAATAAACTCAAAAGAAATTTCGATAAAATACAAATGCACAAAGGAAATTGCGTATGATAAATAATTTGTAATTACCTTCATACTATGATAGTATATTTACGTGTTGTTATAGCATAAGTTACACTTAACATTTTGTAACAGCATATCAACCATTAACTGCTTATAAAATTTTTCTAACTGCGCCTGCAATGCAAAATACGTATGAACTATCTAATATAATGCTTTCTGCCTCCGGTCCTCGCTTGATATCTTTAAATTGTACCCAGGTGTGTGTAAGGTGGTCCTCGCTTGTTATCTTTAAATTGAATCCAGGCGTGTGTAAGGTGGTCCTCGCTTGATATCTTTAAATTGTACCCAGGCGTGTGTAAGGTGGTCCTCACACACTGATTTACAGGCAACATGTAGATGCGAGTGTGCGCCAGTTTAAAATTTCAAATAAGGCTTCCTGATTGGCTGCTGGAAATGGTCCTCGTTTTGGTGTATGGGATACTGGTAGTTAATTTACATCAGGTACTCGCAAAGTATGTTAAATTTCAAGAGTGTGCAACTTTAAGATGTGTGTAAAG
>PNEQ01128002.1:93313-106658 GCA_003012365.1 Medauroidea extradentata
GCTGAACTACAAATCCAGCATTTAGACAACAAAATGAGGACCGTCTAGAAATACAATGTCCTATATATTTATGAACTCAGAATAGCCGGTAGAATACGAATATGAGGACCGTTCCTTATGAGGACCGGCACCCGGTCCTCGCAAGGAAAAATGTCCTCACAGCGTCGCTCAGCAAACTGGCGAATGTCCTCACAAGGTAGCTTATGCCCACACACATGTATATATATATGCGTGTGTGCATTAAATTCGCCAATTATATTCTAATATGAATACTACATTTATGTATACACGTACACACGCATCATTTCCACTAATTCTCACCTGAATCTACTTCGCTTGAAAAGGTACATTTAACAGTTTAATAAACTGTTGTTTAGTACACTGAACTTCTTTCCATGATATGATATATGTAGTTAAGTCCGTTGTTGAAAAGATACGAGTCGATGTTTCTATTGAGTATATTACCTTTTTGGAGATATATTTTCATATGTGAATGTGTGTGTGTATATATGGACATTCTATATGCATACGTGTGTGTGTGGTTCTCTGTGGTGTTTGTGTGTGTAAATTAATGCACAATATTCTGTTTAAATTCATTTATACCAACTGATTTTTATTTGTTTAGTTATGTGATAAAAAGGAAAATATTTATCACCGTATATACTTTGAAAACAATAGCTAGTTTGAAATTTGGAACTACCAGAACATAATTTTTACCGTGGAATTTTCATCGGTCAGACGCTGTTAACCTACCGCAGTTCTTTATGCAAGGTATCCTTGAAATGAGATGATATTTAAGTGAATGACAGCGAGATGGTGTTGATGTTTAATTTAAGGTCTCGCATGTTTCCTTGCATTATCAACATTTTAACACCCAAAATACAATACCTCGAGGCCATGTGCCATGTCACTAACAGCGGTAATATTTTTAAATTGTGGAATATGCGCAAAATGAAAACTTTTATGTAATACGCAACATAGAAAACAATGACTTTAAATGCATATGTATTTTTATATGAAGCGTTTGGTGTAAAATTACACTAACAGTGATTTACACAGGACGTATCTTTTAATTTGCGTTTACAGCAAGAATTATACACATACACTCATACTAAAGCTGTATTATATTAAAGCTTTTCTATATAGCCTAATCTTTACAACACTTTTAAAGAGATTCATTATCGTTCATGAATGTATCTCTACTTATTTCAAGGACACCTGTATACGGAAACCGGCAGTATATACTTCAGAAATCCTCGATTGCAATTAGAAAAAAGACTTACTGCTTTTCATCTTCACATTATATCTTAGTAAGTAACAAATGAGTTAATGTGGTAATTTAAATTACTTTGCTGAACAGAGGTGCATTAGATTATTTGCTCTTGTTTCTCTGCACAATGGGTATTCTTAGGAGGATCTCGATTGAATGCACTTCAGGCGTTTATGATACGTAACCAACTATAGTTACGTATGTTTATTTAGTCATGTGACTAGGTTTACTTAACCACAAGAGGTTATCCAGGTTGTGTATAAACGCCCACATGAAATTCAGGCTTATTAATTGACGGGAATGCCAAATGCTTCTGTATATTTACTATACTTTTAATATGTTAATGCATGTGACTACACAAAATTTTTTTATCATTTGATAACGTTACTTGACTAACATAATACACGCTGTATTTTAACAATTTGTCTTATAGTCTGTCTCATGTAAGAATTCCATTTTTGACAGTTATAAGGACTACGACATGAACAAATGTATGTAGTAAAATACTATTAATTATGATAAACTGCACAGCTTGACGTCCAGTTGAGTGCAATTCTACAAAATTCCCTTGTAGCAAAAGAAAGACCGCAAATTTCATGGAAATAGCTTTAATAATGAATGCCAATAAAACTGTCAAAAACTGTTACATGAGATGGACAGTAATTTTCTATTCCTCTTTACCAAGTTAACTATTTCCTTTTGTTGCTTCTCACGTCCGTATGTTTTTAACAGCTTTCATAGTTCGGCCCACTGTGATTTTTGGTTAAGTGTAGTTTCAACACTTTTTAAGCGCGACAATTTGTATGTTTCGTTTATTCCTTTACCAGGTCATCATGCTCCGCAGCAAGGTTAGCATCAAACTGATCAACTTATTGATTCTGATAGCGCTAGTCATATTTGGGACGCTTGTAATCATTCGTTGAAACAGTTTTTAAAAGCTTCAGTTCGATTTATTACTTTTCCAAAGAAAACCACATGTCTTTTCTTATATATATACATACACACACATACTCAGGTTGCCCAGAAACAAACGCGAAATAAGCACACGACGCAACTCGTGGGATAAATTGGAGTAAAAAATGTATTTGGTGAAATATTTTTCGACATTTTACGTACACAATGTGGCAACACTGCACGGAGAAAGTCTCTTGCGCTCCAACTCTAGGTATTATTTTAAGTATGTTGTGTCAAGTAAACGTGGTAAAATACGTTAGGACTGCTCGGTATTTTAACCTACACCCATAATATGTAGGTCAGAACAGTAATAGTAAGATAAGTAAGATACATGTGGAGCGCAAGAAGGGACTAACTACAGTGCTTTGTTGCCACATTGTGTAATGTTATTTACAACATTTTTCCATTAAAATGTTCGTCTTCATTTTAGCTTAGGCTTGCATGGTGTGCTTATTTCACTGTTGTTTATGGATTAATTAATAATTTATATATATATATATATATATATATACAGAGTTGTCCTTGGAAGTAGTGTGCTTTTTATGTGGCTGTTTCTAGACAATCTGTGTGTATAGGTGGTGGTATGTGTGTGCGTGTGTATATGTATGTGTATATATATATATATATATATATATATATATATATATATATATATATGTGTGTGTGTGTGTGTGTGTGTGTGTGTGTGTGTGTATACATAAACTATTCGCTGAAAGATCATGTAATAAAATATCGGGTCACATTACAACTACACATGGCGTTTGTAGTGTTTCAGCTGTACAATTACTTTTCTTGATGGAACACAGGGACAAGTAACGGCATTAACTCTCATTCTGCATACCTCATTACCTGCACGAGCGAGGGTTAGCAAGAATTCGCCACGTTCCTTTGTATTTTAATTAATGACGAGTCGTCTCCTGTAAGGCTGGTGTTTGCTTTCGTAATTTCCGAGCGGCTTTCCCTTGTTTATGCAGAATGCATGTGAATGTCGAGACTCTGGACAGAATCTAGTACTACACGTGAACGGGGTTCACACAATGTTACACGTTTCAACATTATTAAACTAGAAAACATATATTCGTTTTACTTTTACTTTGTTTTAAGGTGGAACATTCGTTGCTACTTTGGACGTATTTACTTTGGTTAGAACTATTGTTTGAGACTTGTTTTTTTATATTTGCCCATGTGAGGCAGTACAATATGACTCAGTTATGTTACAAAAATTACTTCAATTTTTAATTTTTAGCTTGTAGGACTGCATAAAAATAATTTTTTAAAATCAATTCTCTGGTGTCCCGGAAGTCAATAAAATAACTGAATTTCATTTAGGTTACATTTAAACTTATTTTCATGTTACGGGAATAAATAATAAAAAATAAATGTTATTATACAACTTTTAATTAATAAATAATGGCGGAAAATGTTCCATCTTAAACGAGAAGACTAGTGTTCATTTTAATTTTACCTATTACTGATTATTATACATTTATATTTGATTTAAATTACTCTTACGGTGAAAAGGGTCTAGTAAAAAGTTTAAATAATATCCTAGCATTTAATCCAAACCTGTCCTTTCACGTTTGTGCTTATAGCGCTTTGTCAATACGTGAAAACGCTAAGAAATACATTAAATTTGCCATTAAAAGTTCAGTCTTTTAAGCATACTTCTTGTAAAGTAAACGAACTGAGGTAACTGGTTATCATAGTTCTACCTATAAACATTGGACATAATACGAATTGTGATTTTAGGTATGGCCGACTCACCTGTTTTGGGGAAGGTACTGTTTTGTTATTAGAGTCAACATTCTTGAAAGTGAAAAACAAGAGTCTTATTTATTTCCAAGACCTGATTCATAGAATTGCTAACAGCAGTCACTTGAAAATTGTTTGAAAGTACAGTACAAACTTTAACTAGACTAATTCCGTGGGTGAGTGAGGTGATAGAGGAAAATAGGATATAACTCTCTCTCTCTCTCTCTCTCTCTCTCTCTATATATATATATATATATATATATATATATATGTATACATATATGTATATATATAATATATATATATATATATAAAGTAAGGAAATAATGGTTCGGCTTGACTACGGAAATGGGATAACTTTAAATTTCTGATTGCTTATTTTAATATTAAACACTAAAAATATAATAAAATTTATAAATTAGTTTGTTGTTAGTTGATAAAGTAAACAATAAATAAATACTTATTTTATGGGGATGACAAAGTAGCAAAACCATAACAATTACAATGTTAAGTAAGAATATCTGGCAATGATTACCGTCTTGATTCACGCCTTGATTGAGCAACGCATTTGATTAGGCGGGTGGGATGCCTTATTATGATAAATGAACTAAAGCATCAACCAAAGTATCATCTGGAGAAAAGAGAGCTGATAGCTAGATTGTTGGCAGTAATGGAAGGTAGATACAAGGACGTGTCAGATGGTATGTATCAACAGTACGTAATCTAATAATAGATCAGCCTTACTGAAGAGGGCAAATAAACCAGCATGCTGTAATGACGGCACCGTTGTTGAGGTTCTGCTGTAACCCCAAGGGCAGCAGCTGTGCAGTGGCTCTTGTCCGAGTGGTACAAGCGACGTGCTAGTAGTTAACGAGGCAGGGAGTGGCTGGAGAACATCTTCTCCAGACCAGCGCGATCTGGACGACCTTGTGGGGAGCCTGGACACAACCTCTCTCTCTACGCTAACAATTGCCAGCCTCTTCCTCTAACTTGTAAAGGATGAGCACCTGCCATCTGCCTCCCCGTACCTTCTCTACAGATTCATGGTGTGGCCACGCCCCCTTCCGGTTACTCGCATCTAATAACACAACTTCTCAAGGTCAAGCGTCTGTATACCTGCTCTGCAGCAAATAATAATAATAAGATTTCTATATTTGTAGTCTACTGAATAAGTTTAAACGTTATTTCTCATAAACACGTGATTATTAAAAAAAATAAACATTTTATATCATATGGTTTTATCATGGTTTTAAACCTCAATATGCTATAGTTAGAGATAATGGTATATCGCGAAAATACTTTGTGCAACCATAACATTGAAAACACTGTAGTTTCTTGTAACATATCTAGGGTCGGCGGGAAAAATCACATAAGTCAAAATTATGGGAAAAAAATTTCAGTAATACATGAATTACACAGTCAAAACTAGGTTCTGGCAAAAGCACGTAAGTAAACTCCATTTAATTTCTTATAAGTTGCTTAAGGACGGAATCAACTTAAAAAAAAATATTCCCGAAATAGTGGCAGGGCAAAATAATCTAAGTTAAGTTAGCTTTTAAGAAACCAAAAGTAGAGACGCGTCATGTTTGTGACAAGTTCCAAATTAATATTACTTTAGCTGAAACAGAAGGTGACAAAAAGCTAGTATAGCTCAAGCAAGGGATGAACACTATGACACCGCAGAAGCAGCTTACTCAAAAACACGGGGAAAAAAAAAAAAAAAAAAACAAGGCACTTGCCGAGAAAAATGGAAATACTAAGTGTTTTTTATTTGAGTTGTAGTAGTGCTTACCGACACCCGCTCTGGAAATCGCTGTAGCATTTTACAAGAGGCAGTTATGGACTTATAATTTAACAATTCACGACAACGCAACTGGAGAGGCGACTCACTGTATTTGGCATGAAGCTATCTCTGGTCGTGGTGCTAATCAGATTGCGTCGCGTTTGTTCAAATAGGTGAAAAAGTTTACCACCTACGATTACGAACATAATTTTTTATTCTGATATGTGTGGCGGTCAGAATAAAAATCCTCATATAGCTGCCATGTTTTCAGCATTTCTGGCAGGTGAGACAAAAGTAGAAGTCATCGACCACAAATCCATGGTTCCAGGACGTAGTCATATGGACGTGGATGTAGAGCATGCCATCATTGAAAAAAAGAAGAAGAAAGTTAGGGCCGTATCTATAGACCTCTTTCGAATGACAATCAACTGCTCACCAATGCTTTATATATGGGGATAGCAGTTGTTTGTCATACAAAAGAGGTTAATATCGGGCCTTAGTGTACCAAAATACCATCACACTGTTGGTACCAAATGGTTCGAACATGTAGTATTAAATTCAGTGTTGTTGAAATGTGACAGGACGACTTTTTGGACTTGTCTGCACTTCTAAAAGGCCCTTTGGTGTTCGAGACACAAAGAAGCAGAAGGAAACTGCTCAGAGCAAGTATTTGTAATAGTACAATTCAAGATCTCACTGAACAGAGATGAAGTATTTCAGTCGTTAGATATGAGAAGGAGAGGCATTCATGACATGAAAGTGAATTCGTTGCCAGATAAGCCTGTGCCCATCAGTACACAGAAAAAGAGAGACTTGATGTTTTTGTTGGAACTTGTTCCCCCGGTCTTTCATCAGTTCTATAGGAACTTGCCTACTGCAAATGTGTGTGATGTTGGCTCAGATTTGATTGACATAGGCCCAGATGCGATGTAAATGACACAGACATTGTGAAAAAAATGTTATGTTAACGCATTAAACAGAATTTTACATTAAAACCATAGTATTGCTTCCACTAAACTGGCTATATTATTATTCAGAACGTAATAACTTAAGTCAAAAATTTTATTGGGCATTATCACATAAGTCATTGTTTACTTTTATTTCTTTAGTATTAGATTTAATGTAAATATATATGTATATGATCTGAAGCAATTAATATGTTTAATAGTAAAAATTATAGTTATTGAGACAAACTGAAGGTTAACTTATAAAACGTTCTCATGTAAAATAAGATTTTTTGAATTATGTGCTTTTTCCCGCCATCCCTAGATATATGATTTGGTGATATACTTCTGACACAACGTTGCTGTCTGCAGACCAATAACAGGCATCAAGTATTACAATATCGGGATTCTTATAGGCTCAGTCAAACAGAGTAACAGTTCCATATACAAGAGAAAGCCAGTAACCTTCTGGTAAGCTGAACGCACGTTGTAATTCAGCAATTAGTCAAGTTTTCACGCGATAAACCATCATATACAGCTATAGTTATATAATAGTTACCTATAATTTGTAAATGTAGCTGCAATTACTCCTAACTATTGCCGAATACAAAAGAAACGAACGAGCGATATTAAGTGTGCCGCCTACCAAGCACTTAAAATGCGTTGCAGTGTGTTTGTAAATACGTTTTTGCTCACAATTCCTCTTGTGCTCCTTGTATCGATGTTCGAAAAGAAAATACATTTCAAACGATGGCGCCAAAGTAGTTTCTGAAATACGTCAATTTGAAAAGTAATTTTGGAGCCTCGCAAAATGGCTGAAACATCTTCATAAACCTGTTATAGGCTACCTGTAAAACTACTCAAAGTATTCATGTGAATCTACTCTAGAAACACGCACCGGACTTTGCTTAAAGCTTTTCTGCATTAAAAAGATGGGGTTACCACTGGACGTGTCAGTCAGGTGACAGATCAACGATATCACTGCTGGCCGTTTCATTGTTTTGCGATATAGGTGATACCGCACCAGAAGAGCCAGTGTACATCGCCCTTGGCGCTTGTTTCACTCACAAACACACACGGCATGTAGGCGGACGCTTTAAATGTTTTATAAGTACATCTC
Source organism: Medauroidea extradentata (assembly GCA_003012365.1). NCBI lineage: Eukaryota > Metazoa > Arthropoda > Insecta > Phasmatodea > Phasmatidae > Medauroidea > Medauroidea extradentata. The sequence goes on from PNEQ01128002.1 coordinate 101,137, forward strand.
TATATTTGGTGCAAATTATCTTTTTAGCGTACAATGATTGCAGTGCACACAAGGTTTTTAATTTTGTCACTTTTTCATTGAAAAAAAATTAACAAATGGCACTACAATAAATATATGAGAGGAAATGTTTAAAAGGTGAATAGTATTTAGAACAAACAAAATTAATGAATTTTTAGCTGCCTAACACCCTTTAAAAACAACTTAGATAATAGTAGTATCGTTATCTAATATATAAAGTTAATGTTTGCTCGTTTTCTGTACTTTTCTATACAATTCATTCATTTTCTATTACACTTTGGTGAATCGCTGTGCGTGCGCCAGCAAAGGTTTCTACCAAAAAATTTTGATAGAAGTAGGAAGGAGAGTGACGGCAAAACGAGGTAACTTAAACGTTTTAGTGAAGAAACTTTGGTGCTGTTGAGAGTGCACACACGAATCTCTTGCCAATATTATTTAAGAGACTGGGTTTGGTCTAGGAGGGGGGGGGGGAGGAGGGCACAACAAGTTTTTTAGATACTATTTTCTACCTTCTTCCAGCTTCTTCCTTTTCAGAAATATACACAGAACTTCTATTTGATAAAACATTACTGCGTAGACTTTTTATGAAAACATTGCAAAAATTGTTGGCCTACTTGTTTACACAGGTACTGATTCGGAAAATCCTGGAGAGCCGAAGTCAGAATGGCCGGAGCCGGTCAATCCGGATCATTACGAATGCGAGGCGAGTGTTTTACCATTGCTCCACCTCGCTAGGTTTGATGGTCAAAAAAAGAAAAAGTAATTTGTTATAATGAATAAATAAAATTAGTTTTATAAAAAGGGGGAAACCAGTATCAACATGTAATTGTGTACAGGCTCTATTGACGACCCAATAACTTTGTTCGTCCAAGTAACTTGAATAATACTGTCAATAATCCTTATATATATATATATATATATATATATATATATATATATATATATATATATATATATATATATATATATAGTGCCTCACTCAATCATTCAGTCATCAATGCACAGCCCAAACCGCTGGACCTAGAAACGTGAAATTTTCAGCGTAGCTTCCCCTCACGGCGTAGGTAACCACTAAGGAAGGATTTTTCGAAAATCGAAAATTAAAGGGGTGAAATGGGCAAAACGTGTTTTTGTGACATTCTCGATAACTCTCTCACCTGATGATAGAGCGTTAATATTTTTACTTCAAAACATTGCCTTAAGAAATGAATATTTCTGAATTTTTCGATTTTCCGAAATTTGGAAATTAAGGGGGGGAAAACCGTTAAATGTGTATTTAATAAATCCTATATTTCTCTTGAATCACTCAAGAAATCAAGGTTATCTATGAATCAGATCTTTGCTCATGTGAATGTCTAAAAAGCAGTTTTTGGATTTTTCAGGTAAAAAAATTTAAACGTGTTTTAAATTAATCATCCGTATCTCCTAAACCATTTGAGATATCTAGGTGGTTTCTGCTTTTAAATAAAGCTTACGTAAATACCTAAAAATTTATTTCAGTATTCTTCAATATTCGTCCTCGAAAGTTGGTAAAAAAAATATGACTTGTTTCCAAGTAATTATCCGTATCTCCCAAACAATTTGAGATATCGAGGTGTTTTTTTTTTTGTTTAAAATGAAGCCATGAATGTACTCTGTGATTCAATAAGTTACGTAAGTAAATATCTAAATAATAATTTTAGGGTTTATTCGAAAATCGAAATTTAAGAGGGTGAAAAGCTGGAAAATAATTTTTTGAGATAATGAAACTAACCAGATGAGAAATCGACATGCTGTTTTCTATAAAGTTTTCGTACGTAAATATATACAAACCAATTTAAGATAATTCGCAAATTAAACATATACAGAGAATTAGTAACACCATAAATAAATACGTAATTATAATATGGTCACTCTGTCCTATACTACACGCAGTAGAAGCCACAACGGGACAGCTAGTATAATATAAACGTACCAGTGTAAGTAATGTGCAGACTATATGGATATTTAGGTTTTCAACTTTTACGTTTAAAGAGAGAGTATAATTTAATTTTTGTTTATTTTTCTAAATAGGTGGATGCAGTAGTATCTATTAGTTTCGATTCCAATGTGAATGACCACTTTTTTAAGTATCCTTATAAATTCGTTTCCATAAAGTTATGTTTGAAAAGTCATTTTATATAGTTTTTATACATTTTATACCTATTTTCTTGAATTTATAAACCTAAGGTATCGCTCAGAATCGAAAAGCATAGCATAATTTAAATGGACGGTTGCACACAATTTGTTTCTGATTTAATTATTATACGTCTGGATTATTCCTCAGCTTTATGGTATGATTAGTTACGTGAAAAATTATATGAGATTAGTCGTAAGATATAGAGTCAGTAAATCACAACACATTGCTCTGTTCGAAAATGTTATTAAGCCGCTCATGAATATTATTTTAGGTGAACTGTTTAAAAATAATTTGTGACGAAATGTATGAATTTTAAATACTAGAACTCAATTTACTGTGTATCATTTAAATGTAATACTATTATGAAGTACAGGTATCGTTCAAGAGAATGGTGTGACTGAAGATCAAATAATACAGCCATCAGAAATACTAAGATTTTTACTAATAATTATTATTTCCATCAGCACTCATCGATCTGGATTTGTCTAAATATACGTCAGACAATACACATAAATAATGTAACAAATATTGGAATACAACTAAATATAAAGCCGTAGAAGAATAAAAACATGTCCAATATCAATAAAAAAACAATCAAGTGATACTGAAGCTTAAATTGAAATAAAAGAATGCACCAATATAATTATGAAGAGCTCTACTACACATTTTAACTGCACATACACGACAAGGAAAAATAGGGAATAAATTGAATAACATGTGTGAAATCTGGAAAATATTTTTAAATACAGAACAAAATTCGCTAAATGAATAAGGAGACTTCAGTAAGACGCTTTAGTATGATACCCTTTAAATGCATTTTAAGATTTGGACTGCATGTCTGGTAGAGAAATACGTAAGTTAGTTAGCAATGTTTCTCACAGGTGTTATCATAGGCGCAAAAATCAATCCTACTTCACTGTTGAGGACCTTGAGGCATGTTTGAAGTGAAAGTTTATGACTTGCCGGAGAATTGCGCGGGAGAGCAATAGAAATCTTCATTGAATTCCAAATAAGCTGGCTGTCAGTACGCAAAGACGTAGCCACGTGACATGCAAATTACTGCTTTTCTTCGCCTTCTACTAACAGAGAAGGAAACCGGTTGATAGTACGCCTTCGCTCGGAATTAATGCCGACGAGTACGTGAGCGTTGTCTCTTTAATGTTTCATTACAACACTGTTACGCCTTTTAAGCTATCCTTTCTTCCTTTTGTACGCGAATAACAATGCAGCTAACTCGTACATATTCATTCATATCCTCCAAGACGTGAAAGTAATTGATCGGAGTGTATCTTACTGTCCGGTACCGTCATTTTAGGTCTAAAATGTAGTGTGTAGTGTAGGACTCCAAAGAAAATTAGGAGTCCTACGTCCTATAACTGATACACCGTCTCCATTAAAATTTTATTTATTGTGTTCGGAGTCAAAATGGCTTACAATCGAGTAACTCTACCGTGTAAACATATTTACGGTAAAATCATAGGGTTTTTAAAACAAACATATGCGGTAGAATGAAAAAATAAATAAAGTGTAAATCTTTTTAAGTTCGTCTATGATCGTCAGTTAAAATACTATTATCTTGTAAACTTTGTGACTACGTTTAATTTCACCACTGTTTGTTCAGTGGATGTAAACATTTGACTGAAAGTTCAGCTAGGAAACTCACCTTAAATTACAGTTTCAGTGTTGGTGTAAATCTTCTAAGTTCGTCATTTTCAAATATTTGCAAATAAATTCTTTCTTAAGAAATCACATTGCACTATTAAAAATTAAAATACGAAGCCAGTCCAATGTTTAAAAGCAGTTTTTGTTATGTTCTGATTGATTGAGTGGATTTGTTATATATCACGTAATAATCCGTTTAATTAATTTTAATGTGTTGAGTAAAATAATCTTAATTGTTTTTACGAAGTCTTACGTGTTTTATGAACTAATAATGCGTTTTCAACTTACTGTGTTATTGTTCTAGTTCTTTGTATATAACTTAGTCATTGTAAATTTTTATTTGTCATTCATGTGTATAAACATTATAAATAAATAAAAATAAAACAAATGTATTTATGGCTTAATATTTTTGGATACACTGCAACATGAACTTTAGGTTAGAAATTATTATAAATTCGATGAAACCCTTAGCGTTTACTTAACTACATATCTACGCATACATGATGTGATTGCTTTAATAACACTTTAATCGGTTTTTAGATAGTTGTTCGTATTTATACTTCAATTAATCCTTTAATGATTTACTGGTCTTAATCTGCTGAATACTAATGTTTTACATAGTTGTTTAGCCTTATGACTAGTGGCAATTGAACATAAATACTCTAGCCGCGGGTGGTAATTTTTGAATGCATTTTAGTACGCGACTTAGAATTATTTTTACAGTTATTATTTTGGTTTAAGATATTTGTGTAGCTGTGGGATGTATTAAATCTTATTTGATATCATATTTGAAACTATCAAAATAAAAAGAAAAGTAGTACACGGGAAATTCCGGTTGTTTAGTAACAAAGGTTCCTGCAAGACGTTGCCACGTGCGAAATGCATTCTAGTCTTAACTTATATGTCCATGACGCTCACTTGGTTACCTATTACAAAATAAAAATGAAATATCTACACAAGACTATATGTAACACTTATAGGCCTATAAATAGTATGTTTCCTACAAGCCTTATTCATAGTAACGGAATTGATGTTGCATACTAACCAATGTACTAACGTAAACAGAGATAGGAAACATGATTACATAAAAGTATTGATATTTTAATATCAAGAACATTTGGCCAAGTAAATTAATAACGTGGTGGTTCTATATACGTAGTAAAGGATTTTAATCAATTATTTAGTTATTTGTAAGTATTAATTTGTAAACATTTTGGTACGCCATTTGCAATTACACACAACGCGCGACACCTTATTACGTAACAGCTGAATCTGAAGAAATGGTTCTTGGAGTATGTTTCATACTATGTCGAATTTGCGTCGTCACTGTTTGTTACTAACAGATTTTTAATAATACTTTGATGTTGCCTATTCTAAATTAAACACTACTACATAAAATAAATTCACGATTACTCAGGCGCACAAAAATGAAAGAAATAGGATCCCTTGTGGATGGTGTCTTCCGTTAAAATTTACAAACGGTTAACCCTATCCCCTTGCGCACACAGCAGCAAGAATGACGGGTACGGACAGCTCACCTTCATATATAATAATTAATTAAATAATTAATCAGTTACGTAAAATATAAGATGCGTGTTGCTATTCTAATTATATCGCACTTTATATTATATAATAGTTTGCTACTAGATAAGAAAATATAAGTTTTAACGTAAAATGTTAAGAG
>PNEQ01128002.1:106758-137273 GCA_003012365.1 Medauroidea extradentata
ATATATATATATATATATATATATATATATATATATATATATATATATATATATATATATATATATATATATATATATATATAGTATCGGGCTTGTATAAGCGGTGACCCTAATGTTTTCTTTCTGAAAAGTGTGACTGAAAGCCACTTCAACTCTTTCTGTTTTCGTTTTGCGAAAGAGGATAGTATTTTTCCAAGCAACGTAGTCTAAAAAAGACGTTTCCAGGAATACGTTTTTGTTCACTATTCTCTATATTTAAAAATATAATAGCACGATTGTAGGGTAATTTTTTATACATAAAGTTTTGGAAATATATCATTTAAAAATCACGTTCACGTTTAGCTGAAAACGTCTGACGGGCTTCGTAACCGTTCCTAGACAACTTCACTTATCGTAAAATAAATTCAAAATTAGTAATGATGAAAATAGTATGTTTACGAATTTTGATGACGTAACTTCACATTAATAGTTCAGTCGTAATATGTTTACTGTAGATAATAACAAATAGCGAACATTAGAAGTCACAATTTTGACGCGTAGCTACGTCAGATGAAAACTAACCACCGCTATTGTGTTAGGGCAACGAGTTTTTTGGCATATTTGGTTTAAGTATCTTACGAGTAGATAAGCACGCTATGCTTTATTAGGTGACGTATCTTTGTTCAGACATGTCTCTAATTTGACTGACCCAGTCAGAATAGTGATATTGCGACACTATATGTGGGTTATTTGACAGTAGGACCCCAAGACAAGTGAAAGTAAAAATATACAATCACTGACCATAAAGCAGAGTTGTGGATGTAAACATAAGGAATTGAAAACCAAATGCTGCTGAAATATATTTGTCACAAAACCATGGTTTGAATAACAGCCACAGCCTCACAGTTCTCACGGTAGTAACACTACAGTTTTTGACTTGTGAGAAATGTGGTGGATGACGCCGTTGACAATCAATCGACTTTTACCTATGGTTTCCTGATGTGCCTGTCTCATATCATATCTCCCTCACGATCGCTGAAGACCTCAGTCCTCTTTTCAGTACTTCACGTCGTTAAATTGTAATGTTCACTTGTTATTTTATGACCAAATCTCCTTACTTCATCTGTAATGGCTCAGTCTGTATTTACCCTGTGATTGACCACTTTGTTTTGCAATGAAAGGTTCCTAGTCTAATAATACTGCTAGCTCTTAATATTAATCGTACGTAAGCAGAATTCTTTAATACCTGATAGGTACGACAACATACTATCAACATATGTTTCATGTATTAAGTAATTTTCATGTAATATTCTTAACCCAAGTGAGAACTGAATAATTTGTGTTATTAAAACACCTAGCATAAATTAACTGTCGGAATCCGATAACTTTGGAAAACAGTCAACATCTTTTGAACTTGAAGAAAAGCATACTGCCGCATAGTGGTGTACAAATATATGTCCGCTAATGAAATATCTACTTGGAAAAAAATCTTATCGAAATTTGATGAATTAGTTCAGATTTTATTGCCGTCTGAGTATACCAGTCTTCCGGTCGACATCGTACCTTCCATACCCGTTAATTGGTGTAGAGCGCTATATAGCAGGCGCTAGACGCTATGTTTGAGAAACGGAAATAGGGAAGCGATGAATTTAAACTGGCTCGTAACATCAACAACCGTGTCACCTTTATGCACGAGGCGAGAATACAGCGTGTGTTATGTTGGTCGTTGGTGGGACTGGAAACAGTGACCCTTAAATTTTATTTGCGAAGAGTGCATAGTAAAGTCCTGTGCATACTTCTCTGTTTTAGTTGTACAATTCTGGTTGGAATTAATTACGCGACAGCAGTCTGAAGATGCCGTTTTTTTTAGCCATTTTGCGGTGCCCGGAAACCACGTTACTGAGCAACACAGAGATGCATAGCTTTAAATGCGTATTATTTTCGTAGATAAAGATATCGAACACACGTTAACTAGAATCTCTTAAAATTGAAGCCTACATTCCGAAAGAAAAAGTAGACATATGAGATCAATCTTTCTGTCTGTGTGTGTGTGTGTGTTCATGTGTCTAAAACATTTGAACCAGGGGACCGAATTTCATCAAACTTTGTACACCTTTAGAACTTAGTAATCTGACTTGAATTTTACTTATTTCGTTTACGCCCTTTTCGGATTTTCAAAATGGCGGTAATTTAAAAATTTTTTATCAAGCTAGACATCAAAGGAATTGTACATTAAATTTTAATCAAACTTGGTACCCATTTACTACATACAAAGCTGATTTAAATATTGTGTATTTAGTTCATTTTGAGGGTCACATTTTTAAAATAGCAGCCATTTTTGTATTTGTAGCATAGTACTACATATTATGTCTTTGAATGTTTTATGCAATGGGAGTGTATGAAGTTGTTTACAATATTGGACGTACGCCATTGCCATAAAATTTTCGTCCCAGAAATCCACACAAGAGAAAAGGGGAAATTACAATTAAACAAACGATAGAAACAAGTAAGCCAGGACTGGTTTGGCTCTAGTCACCACATATATAAAAATAAACCATGGAAATTCAACAAGGAAATAAGTCAGGCCGCAAGAATAAAAAATTAATCAATTAATAAAAATAAATTGAACTTCCAAAACGAATGATCAATTAAATAGGCCAACACTGGTTCGGCTCTAGTCAGCACATGTGTAAATGAAATAATAAAATTCCGGCAGGAATAAGTCAAGTCGCAAGATAAGATAAAATCAATATCCAAATAAAAAAAAAATGAACATCAGAAACAGAATGAACTCAGGACACCTGATAAAATAAGTAAGCCAAGACTGGTTTGGCTTTAATCCGCACATATATAAATAAAACACGATATTCCAACAGGAATTGAGTGAAATTGTCAACAGTAAAATAAAAATAAATAGAACATCCAGAACGAATGAACTCAGGACCCCACGATAGAACTGCCGTGGTCGTAACTAGGAGAAGTCCACGTGGCTGGGTCCCCGGCGATCTGTCTCCTTCAAGCCTTCCAACCGTCACCAACTCGTCAGGATGGTCCTGGATCGAGACCCACGACGTGCCGCCGTCCGTCGATAGCCAACACATACATTATCAGTCTCCGGCATCATGCTAACGGTGAGGTCTAAGGTGTCCGAAGGGTCACCCATCATATAGTAGAGTCTAAACATAACCAACTAAACAGTCGCCCCCCTCCTATCGAAATTATGTATTATAACTTTGTAGTATTTCTGTAACAACTATATAGAGTAAAGCCACTGTAATTAGATTAACATATTTCATTTAACCGTAAATCTCACCCTTAACTTAACCACTCAACTAGTTTCAGTATAAAGTGCATACCTCTGACTACAGCTACCCAACCAGAATAAATCGTGTGTAAAATATAGTAAAATAATAATTTCGTAACAGCAGTTTTAAATGCCGCCGAGGCAGTAAACGGGTTGAATACATAATGTTGGTAAAAGTATGGTTTCTGTTATATTTAAAACTTACCTGTAGTAACACAGTTAAAATTAATATAATAAATTAAGAATTTTATTATAAATACATATTTTTTAAATCATTTACGTAAACTGATACAATTACAGTTATTTCCGAAATAAGAAACTAAACCACTTTTGGACCTGACAAAATAAGTAAAAATTATGTAAAATATAGGTAATAAATATAATCTATGCAGGCCTATTACTCACATTGTTAACTTAAGTTTAAGCTTTGGTAAAGTTCCTCAATGTTTGAAAGAAATAGTTTTATTACCTTTGCTTAAGGAATGTGACTCAACTTCTCTCATAAATTACAGCTCAATCTCTATTTTGAGTAATGTATCAAACATAATAGGAAAGTATTTTAAAAATACTGAGGCTTTTTAAAAGAAAAATACTAACTAAAACTCAATTTGGCTTTAGAAATATTTAAGTACAGATAATGCATTGGCTAAATTAATAAACTCTGTTTACTACGCAAAAGATAACAATAATACCTGTCGTACTGTCACATTAGATCTTGCGAAAGCATTGATAAAGTGTTACATTCGATACTTTTGAGAAAATGGGAAAAATTTGTATACGGGGATTGGCAAACAGAGTGTTTAAGTTATTTAGAAAATATATCACAAGAAGGTAAGTAAACCATATGTCTACAAACTCAATGATAATAAATACAGGAGTTCCGCAAGGAAGCATTCTCAGACCAATATTGATTTTTGGTTTTTATAAATTATTTGTGTAACATAGACAAAAACGGCCAACTAATTTCCTATACAGAAGACACTGCGATTATTTTTTTCATGTGATACATGGACATCAGTTGTAAGTATAGCCAATGTTGAGTTACCATAAGTGAAATCTATGTTAGATAACAATCAACTGTCTTTAAATATAACTAAAACTAAATGGATAACATTTTCAACAAACAACAGTGGTCAGCAAAAATATAAGATAGAGCTCAAAATTTATAAGTGTAATGAAATGTATGTAGATTGTAAATATAACATCACAGAACGAGAACATGAGACGAAATATTTAGGTGTTATGTTAGACTGTAATTTAAAATGAGACAAACAGTGAATACATTTGTTGAATTTAGGTCTGTTCCATCAAATGAAGGTACGAATGATATATATGGCTATTATTCAATGGGTTCTACAGTACGGCATTTTAGTTTGGGGATATATGATTAAAACGGGAACTAAACCGCTTACTTTGATACAAAAATTAATTATACGGACTGTGTTTAAAAGTAACTTTTAACCATCAAAGGAACTTTTTAAAATGTTGAAGGTGTTCGATATTAGAAGACTGCATTAACTAGTTTATTTAACGAAAAAATTCCAGAGCAGATTATAACTAATAAGTATCCTACACGACATAAAGAAATTAACAATTTACAAATTCTGTTGGTTCACAAAACAACACGTTGTAAAGTTCAAGTAGAGAGGGGGCACAGGGAATTAAGGCTCCTCTACAGCCTTATATAACTATTTGTTTAAGGAGGGAGAAACATCTGTCAAACAATTAAAAAAAAGTTTCTAAAGTATTACATGCATCTGAGATTCATTGTTAAAATTCTTGCTACTTTAAGACACACAGTGAGACTCTATAGTTAATGTGATTATAGTATTGACGGCGTACATGTATTAATCTACCATGTCAGAATACCGGGAGTAGAATACTAGTATATTAGTTATGGTTTCAGAGACCGTAAAACAACTAGTATTCAATTGCTTGTGACTACAAAAATTCTATCTATGCATAGTAACGAAATTAAGTTTTTAGGAATGAATCTGAAACAAAAATTTTATGAAACATTATAAATTTAATATAGTGGCTATACTTTCACAACATAGCTGGGCCGCTATAGAGGGAACACAGAATCATTATTATATCTGAGAGACGTCTTGGTCTTCCGACGAAGGAACGCGATACTGGTGTATGACATCTCAGCAGTTTCACTTTACACTCGTGGGAGTTTCAGTGAAGAACCAAACATCTGGATTTATGCATAGAAACCCGGGAATTGTCACGGGTTCTACGACCTGACAGTTGGATTCCACCAGTCCAGTTAGAACTCTATTCACAGCTATTTGTTCATTGGCTGCTGCCCCAAAGAATAGCCAGTCGTAGGCCCGAACAGGTACCGTATACCGGGGTTACTTTGACCATTTGGGTTTTCAGATTAACAAACAGATAATCTGAGCCAAGTATTTTTTAAAAAATTCCTTTTGTCCTTATAGTTATTGTATGAAACTTTCATCATCAAACGATATAAAAACTAAAATTTTAAGTGCGCAAAGTTACCCCACAAAGTCAAAGTAACCCCGGTTTACTGTAGCGAGAGTATTAAAGAGGGTTTTCGAACAGGTTTGCTGTTGGTCCAGAGTTGTTACGGACGAGTTTTAAAACGGTGGCACAATCGCAAAAGTTGAAGATCTAACATCTCCTCAAATAAACAGGAGAAATTTCCATGTCTGAGGCTATGCCTTCTGTGTTCAGTTAAATGTAAGACTATAGAGAATGTAGGTACTGAACGTCCGGCTTTTCTTAAGGTGTCTGCCTGGGTCGACGTCTGATATCTAGAAGTGGTAAGGAACACACAACACGCATATCACGCCTTCACCTAGCTACTAAGCACAAGCCATTCAACTGTTCAGTATTCAGGCCTGACACTACCATATTAGATGTAATATCAAAGATAAAGGTTTATTGTATGCGCCAATACCTTTTTTATGATTCTGTGCCAAGATTTTCACGACTAAATATGACCGAAAAACACCTATTTCACTATTTTCAGCAGATTGGAAATATGCTTTAATGAGTACTGGTGGTCACGCAATGTGTTTACACATGTGTAACGTTATTTGAATGATATTTTTAAGCAGACATTACTCAAGCGCGATGAGCAGTTTTCGAGTATTCTGATAACGGAGGTCACATTAACATCGTTGTTTAGAAAATTCTATTACGTCACAAGACTGTGCTGTACGAGTATAGAGAGTTCAAGGTTAACACTTATGTTTTTCCTTTCAATAAATTGTAAACTATTTGCCACAAACGATAAAATTATTAGAAGGTGATTAGCGGTTATGCGGTTAAGAGCGACAATCTTTTAAAATTGCAGTATTATTTCTTTATGATTTTTCCCAGTTTTGGTTGCTTTAGAAACGATACTGCTACATAATGTTGTTGGTAAAATGTTTTTAAGAGAAGAAAATAAGTCTATTGGAGAATATTAGTGATTGTAGTATTCATTAAAAAACTATTATTAACAGCATCACAGCTTCCTGTGCTATATTTATTTATTCATACACTGGTTTAACAGTATGCTGCGCGATTCGCCATCAGCGTCCTTGTAATAGCAATACAATTATTGTCACTGAAGATAATTACATTGTAAAACTCTGAAAAAAAATGTGATTATGATTCAAACTATCCACATTTTGTACTTAATTATTGTTGAAGAAAATTATAAAAACAGTTTTCATGGGCTATAAGACAGGAAGGTATAATTAGATGTACGTAAGTGGTTATGAGGCAGAAAAAAATGCTCCGTGTTTTCATTTCCTACACCTATTATTAGAATTAACTCAAGTGATGACTCGTAGAAAATTAAAAATCACTTATTAAATCAGTGGTGCGGAAAAATTGTCAAGTTAATTTTTTTTATAAATGAATGGCGATGCAAGATATTATACATAAACATTACACGGCTTATAGGCTAATTTCACTCAAACTCGAATAGACGTAAGGCAATTTCTTAAATATTTTTTTTATTTAAGCAACTAGCATTGGACTTTACATAGCTGTGTGTGTGTGTGTGTTGCGCGTGTGTGCGTGCATATACACACACACACACACACACATATATATATATATATATATATATATATATATACACACACATATATAGGTGATTCGGGATAAAGTGAGCACTCAAAAAAGCCCTGATTAATTTCTATTTTCTGCCAGTTTATATCTTTCCGCGGTATGTAAACGTAAACATTGCCACGTGCTTTAATTTAAATAGGCGTGTACAATGTTTACATCCACATTACACTGGGCTGAAAATGTTATCAACAATATCTACTCATTAAATACACGGGTATTGAATAAAATGTATAACCAATAGTAATCTTAGTTATAAATACCTGCGTGTTAACGTCTTTTAATACTGGTTTCTGTGCATAGACTAATTTATACGACCCGCACTATTACCGTTACGTATCTCGTAAATATGTACACATGAAAATTTAATTTATAACTCAAAACCGCCAAAAAAAGAATTCAAACCTGTTCAGTTATACTGCCATGAACAACAACGCACTCAACAAAAATAACGTATTTTCTAAGTGTATGAAACAAAAAAAAATTGCTGTTTCTAAATCAAGATACTCATGTTGGCGATCGTAACACATAACAACTTACATATTACCAATGAGGAAACAGTCACTTCTAATACTTTTGAATGTGTTTTATCAGAAACCCACATTTATTGCACAACGGACAAACACAACAACGCTCTCCTCTTGTACCGTCCGGTACCGTCATTGAACGCTTCCAAGCTAAGTGGCGAAAACCTAACTCTGATGCCACCTGTCGGTGAAATAATTAACTACGTAGTGCGCGTAGCGCTAGACGCCTTTCGCTAACGACTGTTGAATTTGAACGGCCCGGATTAAATCATTTTCTACTGGCGCCGTTTAAGTAAACTTATACAAGCAGTAAGTATGTCAATATTATCATAAATAAATATTTTATAGTATATTAAATACGAAGAGGTCGATTCCATTTGATGTTCTTTCAGTAATGTTGTATTTAAATATAAAATACACGGAACTACGTGCGATAATTCGCTGCCAACTGTATAAGCAGTAATGTAACTGTTGTCAATGTTGAATTAAATGCAGCAACGGCTAGTGATTTTTTTCCAAGGTTAAATCTTTAGTGTTCACTTTATTCCGAATGGCCTATATATATTATATATATATACATATATACACACACACACACATATATATATATATATATATATATATATATATATATAATATATTTGGCCGGCAAGAGGAAATGTTAACATGAATAACGGAGGCTAGTGCTGACTGGAGCTTATTGCCATAGCCGAAAGATGGACATGGCACTACCATCGGAGAAAGCAATCACACTGTAACAAATAAATAAAAATAAAACGTGAATGACGAGGAATGAGATAGGTATGGAGTAGTGGTGGAATTATTAGTGGCAGGAAACCCACGAGAGGACATCACACCCTCCCCCTTCATAAACATATAAACAGCACCATATTCCAGCCATCACAATCTACGTTAGAAAATTATCCATAGGAGGATTCTGGTATAGACTGTACATAATAAAGTGAGCTCTGCTTAAATTTTCTTTTCAGCTATATTGCATTCCTCTTTACTATTTTCAACATTAAAACTATCATAAAACTAAAAACAAGAGCAAACGTTTCACCACACTGAAAACCTGTCACCTCTGGTTCCAATAAAATGCAGTTATTGGTTGTTGTAAGAGTTGGGGAGTACTCAGTTTAAAGTGGACAGCCTCTATGCGGTATTGTAGCAGTAAGCGTCCAGTACGCTAAACCACTAAGTCGACATCGGTAACATATTTTACAATTTATATATATATATAAATTCTTTGATTGTTTGTTTGTTCATATGTAAAACGTTTCTACAGTATACCATCCCTCCGACACAGATAAACATTTCTGTGAGTAATGCGTGCGCCGGCGAAGATTACTGTATAAAAAATTGAACCAATTTTTGATTAAGAGGGACGGGAACTGTAGCGATATGTATATTTCATGGTTTAAGAGTAAAATTTGCTAAAAATGGGAGTGTTTATTGCTGTATGTGCAACAGCAAATTTTAACTTGCTAAACGCTACCTACTTTCACAAACACTCTATTAGGCCTAAGATAATTTGTGAGCAAGTACTTGCGTTTTACTTTAATCGAGAAGACCAATACAAATTTTACTTGGCGGTTTTAGTTCCAGCTACGAAATATATAAATTTTAATACTAATCTCTTACTATACATAACATATTTACGCAAACATTTTTGTGATTTATTGCTGGCGTATTACATATTGGCGATAGTACGATGCCAGTGGTTACTGGTTACACACCAGTAGTTAAACATTTCTAAAGATGCACTTATGTTTTTTATTGGTGATAACAAACACCATTAAATATGTTAACATACCTATGTTGGTTGCACGCACTGCAGTGTATTATCTCATTTTAAGTAAAGTTCCCCGTTTAAGGCGCTGGATTATGAAAACAGTCATCATTTGGCGACATTTAACTCCCGTTTATTGCTCATTTTCCTATCATAAAAAACAATAAAATAAGTTGCGTAATACCATTTACTACAAAAAATTTTCTCCGTCGATTTACGGAATTTCTGGTTAAAATTTCTCCGGATACCTCCGTGAATTCACGAAAACTTATTTCTTAACCCAACAGAAGTTTCCATAAAACAGTTTCATCACACGGAACTGAGCCATACTTAACATGCCGTTAATGCTACAATTGCATTTCTACAGATTTGCAGATTTATAATTTTCGTTGTTTTACGGAGAAGTGCTGTTAAATAATTCCCCAGAAGCGTCCGGTAATTTACGGAAGGTAACTAGCTCCACTATGAAAACTGCATACACATGAGACTTTATTAGGATGCAGGCACAATAATGCATACGGTTATTTTTTAGCTTCTTCTCACAGTTTTTCTTATGTATAATTAAAGAAACTAAATGATTATATAACTGTGTTATAAAATAGTGTTTCCGTTAACTAAACGACCATTTCAGTATAATTACCCGTAAATCCACGGACATTTTTATCGGTGTTTTAACACTACATTACCGAGCGAGGTGTCGAAACGATAACACATTTTACTTGCATTCGGAAGGACCCCGACTCGATTCCCGACTACGACCATCCTGATTTCGGTTTTCCGTGGTTTTCTGAAATCGTTTCAGGCGAATGGTGAAACTGTTAAATTAATAACTAAGGCTTTGGCCGATTTCCTTCCTTGTTTCTTTCTTTGTGTGAAGTTGTGTCTCGTCTCTAATGACCTCGCTGTGGACGATACGTAACACCATATAAATATAAATAAACATTAAACTGCCTTCAAAGATCCATTAAAAAAATTCTCAAATAATTTTATGCAGGTTGTTTAAAAATATGAACTCTGCTTGCAGGATAGAGCGTATATTATTAATAATATAAATAATGTAAAAAGTGAATGTTATCAAGACAACGTCCTTTTTCCGTAGTTGCTTTGCAAATTTCAAGGACTGTGCTACGGCGGGCTCAGTTATTGATAGGTGTGTCTCAGGATTCTACCTTCAGTCGAGTGGTGTAGCAATACCTAGATCCCAGTGGCACAGTCAAATGATCGAAGTCTCTACACTATGGCCATTTGCAAAGAGCGTATAATACAGACACAAGACGAAGCAAAATTATTTCCGCCGAAAATAGGTGTCTGCATCCATGGGATATAGATAATTCGAGCTGGTGACCAATGGAATTGGTTCCTAGCTTCCAATCCGCTGTTCTGTCAATGCAGTTTCTTGCTGCTATGCTTAAATGGGCCTGTGGATCGTTATGCATTAACAATTCTAATTTTCTATGACATAATGGAACGCTCTCAATTACCTCAAGCAAAGTAGGTTACTGTTTTCCAAGAAGTTCCTGTTCAACATTTCGCAAAACGCACCTGGCAGGGCAAATGGTTCGTATAACTACTGTCCATAATCCTGCTCCAGATATACATACTAAACTGATGTTGGTGCCAGGATTGTATTATTGTGTTCGGGTTCTCATTCTGCCCATTCTTAGGCATTGTGGAATTTGATGACACCATCGCTAGTCAGGTCTCTTCATCTGTCCAGAGCATGTGTTCAAGTAAGTGCGCGTCGTTGGCCACATGCTGCAGAGGTCAAACGCAGAATACAATTCGTTGCAGTTACCCGGCCTTTATAAGCGCCTGAACGCTATGCGTTATCAAAAAATTTCCTACGCTACAAAGAAAAAGAATGTAGCTGTTCACTATTCGGTCAATAAATCTTGCTTTACAGAAAGACTTACAAACAATATATAAGTTATCAGGACATTAAACTTGTATTTCAAACACAGTCTTTGATTGAAAAATATTATTTTATTTGAAGCAAAGGAAGTGTTTTTTTTTTTAAATGTATTACTTGTCTTAAAAAACGGTAATTTATTATGTCAGAAATATTAGTGTTAATTTATTAAAAAAACCGACAAATAATAGTTGAAAATACTATATACATTAAAATGTAATTACTTTAGTGACAGAGTTACTTAGCGGTGGTTCATATTTAAACGAAAATTTCCTTTGCCGCAACAAAATTTTACCGTATAACTTTAAAATCAGACATGTTCACCTTTCTATATAACTAGGAAGAAAATATATGTCATACTACTACTATATAAAAGGAAACTTTGCTTTTTTAAAAAGAAAATTATTTCCGTTATTTGATCTGAGATTAGTCTTATGTATCTCACCTAGTCTGTTTAGAAATTAAGTACAACTCATTTCCATATTTTGACCATGTACGTTTTTGAATGTTTTCTGCTCAAATAGAAACTCTTATGTGCATGTAAATGTGGCAGTAATACAGCAGATTCTCATTCAGGTTCCTTCACACAACGGTATAGTGTACACACATTACTTTCGCTGTGTTCCGGGTGTTGTACTCGGGGTGGTTTTCATCGTGATGCAGAACATGTTTTCTTCATATAATGGACCCTAAAACCTATTTGTATTCCACTATTACTTGCGCGCTTGTCAAAGCTCTCTGTTTATTGTTGGCACTCATAAGTATGCTGGATTATTTTTTATTTTCGGTAATCATCTGTTTGAAAACGTGTCCGCGTGCAGAAGTCTTGCCGCCGCACGACTGCATTTGACTGCGACTATACATTAGTATCATCTCTGTACTTCAAGCATAAGTGTTGTTAATTTAACCGCTTACACGCGTTCCTGGTGATACAGCTTGACCGCAATACATCAGGCTGACACATTGTTGCGGTGTATGTCATCGTCACCAGCATCCGGCATATATACTTCATCTGTCGTAGCGTAGCTATTACGGGAAGGGAGATCTGAATAGGTTGTGTTTACCGACAATCTCTGCTTCGATTAAAACGTGCTATCCATACTGTAGGAAGCATTAGAATTTTTTAAAAACAAATTATAAGTGCATGAATCAAACACACTCAAAATGGTAAAGAAAAAAAAAGTGGAAAGATCGTAGATCAGTTCGTGACAACTCACATCCACTTTCAGGATTTTTCAAACACCGTAACGTAACATCAAATCCATACATACTACTGTAATTCTTAATTTTATAGGGTTTTTGAAACTTGTATTTAAAAACTAGGTACGGTACTGGGAAACCCACACGCACACATGCATGTGTATGACTTTATGTACTAAACTTTTAAAAGTATGCTATATGTATATGTTATCGAATATTTTAAAACATAATTTTTAGTGGTCACGTAAAAATCAACGGTTTTTATACATTTTGCTACCGATTACAATCATGTTTTTACTTCCTACGACTAATAGCCTATATAAATAATTTTCTTCTCTTGACGTCAGAATTATTTGACACTAACATTTTACAATTTGCGAAGCCAGAAACACTTTCTAAGCATACAGCCCCAAAAATATATCTAGTTACTACCTAGTTCGTTACTATTTGGTGGCTTTAACTAATTTGGTGACCTCGTAAAAACCTTTTACTACACTTTTACATAGGAAATTTAGCGGCAGCGTATTGGCTCTAGAATCTAGTTATACATCCTTGTAACACTCTTAAAGCACTACAATCACTGCAATACATATTTAATTGCGACGAGGACGTTTCCTTATTTAAATGTGAACCAGTACGAAGTGCTATGTCGCAAACAGATTTGATTCAGTTGTGTGGTAATGGTTAAAAATAATCGCTTTTTTATGAAAAAAGTTTTGCAGAAACACATTTGAGATTGATCAGAGGAAAAATGAACTGTATACATTTATGCAGTTTGTGTAAGACTCGCTTTATGCTAAAATAAAATTAAAAAATGATGATTTTAGTTCCCACAAGTTGGCACTGTATTCGAGATAATGATTAATAAAATAATGATTAGTTACAAAACTTATTAGTTTTTAAACAATTTTTAACAAGCTTTTAATAGGTTGCATTAACGGAATGGAATTTTTCAATGAAACTTTCACACGACGTCAAAAATTTTCAAAATTTTCCACATGTATTGGGAATCAATTACAATGTAAACAATTCGTAGACATGACCTAGTATTGTCTCTAATTAGGAAAATAAAGTGCCATGTTACTGCGACAGAAAAATTGTTTTAAACACAAAACATTAAAAAAAAAACCCTGTTGTAGTAAATAGTTGCTTATACCTTTAATTTTGTTTCTGGAGTAAAAAAAAGGTAAAGACCCACACCTACTTTTGTAGCAATATGAAACTAAAGAATATGGAAATTAAATTAACCTTAATAATAAAGATAATGTTCAAAAGATGTAGGATATCCCACAATTCAGTATAAGTTGGCCAACAATAAATTATCTTTAATGAATAACTAAGGCGTGGGGTGTTCTCTACTTACGTTTCATAATAACTCTACTTTTATGAATAGCTAGCGTTAAAATATTTAAGACAACTTATATTAAGCACCCCACGACTTTGACTAATTTTAAGTTAAATTTAAAAATTAGTTATACTTATTTGTAGGACATCCTATCGCTGTTAAACAGTAGCTTTATATTAAAATAATATATTTTCAACTTTAGTTCATATGGCTTTAAAAAAGGCGTTGTTAAACTATAAATTAATATTAATTAAAGTAAAACACGAGTGAGAAGAGTTTTATAATACTGAAAATTTTCTAGAGCATTGGTGCATTCTGTAGAGAGCTGGTTCCCAGTAAAACACAGTCTTGCCCACTAATAACAATGAAAAAAAGTGTGAACCAGCGGCAGAAATGTAACATTTGAGCCCAGGCGTCTGCCTTTGCCGTTCCCTGAAAGGTTACATGTGGCCCTGCTAGGAGGGAGGGGGGAAACGGGAGTACCTCGAGCAAGCCTCTCCGACGAACAGCAACGTCAGCAACGTTTCCCACGTACGATAAATTCTGCAACAACACCGCCGGGAATCGATCATGGATCGTCTCCGTGGGAGGGGAGTGGTTTATACCTCCATGGCTCCCGAGTGGTTCGCTGTAAGAAGACGTGAATAGCAAACACACAACAAACGAAATACCAGACTTGGCCTACAGGCGGTTACACAGTTGAAAACCTTAACAGTCGACTTTACAATAGCTTTCAATACATGTCTTCTAATACAGTCGTAAACAATGGAGTCAGGAAAGCTGTCAAACAGCCTTGACTTTACGTTTTCGATTAATTGTAAACCCAAAGTCAAAGTCAAAATGGCCGTTTGCAGAGAACCAATAGACATGTTAATTACATATAAATATAATATTTTAGTATAGTTTAATTTTGTAGTATTCAGATTTCGTGAAAAATGAAACAGACTTGTCTAAAATATACTTGGGGAAACCTTGTAAACAGCTTTAGCGAAATATTTGTAAGTGAATTTTAAGATTCGTAGAAATAAACGGTTGCTGATTTTATGCGAAATGTTTAAAATATACAGTAAATATACTATTTGCAAGGGATTATTTTTGTGTATGTATCTGATGATACATTTATGGGAAATGTACGTACACAATGATTTTAAATTTGAAACGTAGTATTTCCGTTTTAGGAACAGAATTCTCAATTGTTTTTAAACTCTCGTGATTTAGTATTTACGAAATACTGAAAAGTAACTTAAACGTCACGTAGACCTTAAGGCGGTGGTCGGGGTGCAGGTGTTTTGCGCGTTCGAGGCATACAAGTGCGGGAGTGGTAAGAACGACAACACACCAGCCTCACATCTCACCCTAGCCCTTAAGAGCAAGTCACTGATCTGGCGTGTGGTATTCTCGCATAAACCCGCCTTTATGGCACGTACCCTACCATTTAATGACGTAATGTTAAAGAAGGTCTCATGTACACGCGTATACTTTAAAAAGATTCTGGGCCCAGAGTTTAATACCTAAAAAGCACCATTAAGCACCCATTCTTACAATTTTCGACATAGTAAACATAAACTGTAGATGTGTATGGAGGATGTAAAACGGGTATGTACGCATCTGTAACGTTCTTGAATGCTATTCCTAAGTAGACGTCACTCGTGCGCGATAAATAGTTCTCGAATAATCTTATTTTATTCTGTCTGTTGTCTATTTCCTCGTATGTCTAACTAATAAATTATGACAGCTACATCACTCGCTTATTTATCTTCCCCTTCCAGGCTAAAGTTTTAACAGACCAAAGCGCTTCACATTGCTCGCCGCGGCAGGCGGCACCTTGCGACTGGTCACGCTACTGTTTGGTAAATCACAGCAGGTAACCAAACTGGACGCTGAAGATGGTGTCATCTTCATGTACGAGGCCAAGCAGGGGGTCAAGGTGGCGAGAGCTTACCTGGCCAGACGTCGTACAGACACCAGCAGAAGTTAGTAGCCCACTATCACACCGAACATTGGCGTATTTTTACATTACGGTAATAGGAACACTTACGCCGCGGTCAACGGATACATATGTTCAGCTTTATGCAGCAGTAACATGAGCTATGAACGAGTTCATGTCACAGTCTCCTGTCGTTCAAAGTAAACTGGTTTCATGTAGTTTCGAACGAAACATTTTCAGCGGCGTCATTTCAGGTTTTTCTTGAGGGGGGGGGGGGCGGAGGATTATTTTTTCGGCGACAGTGACCTTATTGAATCTTTTGTATTAATGAAGCATATTTAAATTAGAAACTTTAATAATAAAACTTCAGTTCTATGTGCCTAAGTTAGAATTTTTTAAATAACAAAATATAAAAATATATATTTTATACGTATAAAATTCTAAATATAGAGGGCGGGCATTAGCCCTCCCCCTGCACCCGCTAAATGACGCCCCTGCATATCTTCGATGCTTCTATCCTATTGTCTGCGTGGTGTAACGATCTGTGTAACAAATATGGCTGCTTTTTGGTCCGACGTTTAACACTCGTTAAGTATATTAACTTTTAGGTGTAAAATACTTGTATCCACTTTACACATACAGCAGCAACAATGCAGTTAGAATTCTATTAAAAGTCACGAATGCTGAGTGTAGATGTGATAATCATTAACTATGGTACATTTGTTTGTTGAGGTTACAAAGTTCATTGAATTTATTATCTACAGTCGTGTAACTTGCAAGTATGTTTTGCTTTAAACACGGTCTAACATGGCTGCCGAATATATTTAAATAAACAAGCTAAGATCTCTAGTGTGACGGTGGTCTAAGTTCGGGTTTGTTAATTTTCTTCCTGTCACCAAAGATTACTTTTATTTCAAGGTGATTGGGTGGTGAACTGGACAAACCACTCGTCTTAAAACCCCGGCGATCCGTACTCGATTCCCACCGAGGTCGTCAATATTACCACGTCTTAACTCGCTTTCTAGTATGTTCCTATGTCTGTTCGGTACAAATTTTGTAATGGATTTTAATTAAATTCTTAAAGAGCTAGATACTTAAAACTTTAAACAGGGCTTAAAACTGAGTGAGAATGCAATATTAGCTCGTTTCTTGTCTGCCTGTTTATTTGTTTGTGCAGTACAAATGTTGTATGTTCAAAATAGTTTGTAAAATTTCGCACTCACATAAAAACCATAAAAAGGAGGAAATAACAGACATGTTAACATAACGTGCATTTAAAAAGGATTAAAAAGTATAAAATATTTCCTCCTATGAAAATAATTGTAAAATTCAAAACGCTAAACCTTAGGAGCGTGCAAAATATAAGGGATACTTGAATATTTTACCTAAGTCACTAGCAATTTTATTTCACTGCAAGTGTCATTAACTGTTGGGTGAGTTTTCTTAAAGACAGATAATCTCTACAATCCTTACAATTATCTGTTTCATACGCCCAACTTTTATTTTTTTTAAATTCTTACAAGTATTTTCGCATGAGAAATTATTTTACACTTTGTAGTCCGTCTTAAAAATGGTTTGTTATTAATAACTTTGAAAATAAATATTCTTCCATGCAGAAACATGGTAAACTTTACCGATGGCCGATGGCCAATAGAGCTTCATCTTTCTGAATTTAATTTATAAGCTACTCGACATATAACTTTGTCTTGTTAGGGATTATATTTTAAATTGTTAAACGCTTGTATGCGCTTTTTATGTCCTCAATTAATTTTTAAATATAATTTTCTTACTGCCGAAAATGTCGTTAATGCCAGTTTCTGCAGTACTTTTATTCGCATCATATGGTTGGTTAAGAACATAGGCAGGAGCAAGACACCTTTTACTGAGATATTGTTTTCAAAATTATAGGGTCGCTACTGAATGTCTCATAAAGGCGACTTGTCGGCGAGAAAGACTACATGCGAGTTCACTGACTTGTGCGTAGAGGCTATGGTGAAGCGTAAAGCGCGTAGTGCGTCGCCCTTAACTTTCCATACTTCTTCGACTCGAACGCGGTAAAACAGGCGGGCGCCTTAAGGGGTATTGATCCCTACCACCTTCGATTTATCTGTTTCTTCTCGATAACTCCTGTTTCTGTCGATGTATCAAAATTTTTGTCACGACAAGGCATATATACAAACTTAATCGATTTTCTGTAATTGCTGTAACTATAATATATTCATTATTTTGCAACGGGAAACAGCTGAAAAGGAAAAATTGCTTTATTTACGGGAGCGACTACAGAAGCCTGCAACATTAACAAAAACAGTGCTATATGGATTCCAAAAAGTGAATGAAACAATAAACTATGCCTTGTCAGCGTGAAAAAAGTAAAACAATGTGTATATTCCCTGAATTATAAGAAAAACCGTAAAACCAATCTGACAGGGATCAATCCCCCTTAACAGACTGATCCAAATGTCTTTACTCACCCACTCTTTCTCTCTGCCACATACTAGTGTGATGATTCCATAGTAACTAATAAACGTATGCCTACATTGTATGCAGAGCCAGTAATTTTTGGTGAAAATAACTATGCAACATTTTGTTTCAATGCCTCAGATGCACATCTGTAGTTCTGCTTCGTGGTCAGTGATTGGCTGATTTTAACTCTCAACATCTTGAGGACCTACTCGCAAATCACTATGGTGTGGTGTCGCAGTCTAAGGTGACTTATTGGTCAAATGAGCTACGCCTCTGCACTCTGCCAATAGCCACGAAGCACAGGTGCAGATGTGAACGTGACGCATTGACACAAAATGTTGCATAATTAGTTTCACCAAAATTTACCGGCTCTATTAATATGACTGTTATAAATTGCCGTCTGAAGTAACAATAAATTATGTTGTACTTGTTTATATGCTTTAAGGTGGCCGTCTGAGTATATGTATTTAGCGTGTTCCAGGCCCAAAAGTGCGGACGCGGAAAGGACGAGACAACGCGTGCATCACGCCTTACCCTGGCCCCCAGGTGCAAGTCACTGAACTAATGTGCAGTCTACTCGCTGACAACGTGCATGTATGAGACTTTCTGTTCTGACCTTACCATTTCATTACGTATTATTAAAGACACGTGTGTATTGTACACGTGTATACCTTATAACACATTCTGCGCCAATATTTACTGTACCTGTCTAAAAAGATCGCGAAATCTCCCATTTTCGACGTTTTCGGCCGCAGGAAAATGTTCTTAATCTTGAAATGGGTAGGCCTATACAGACGAGTAACATTCTTTAAATTACATTCCTAAGCATACATCACTCACGTACATTGAGCAGTTGAATCATATTATGCATAAAGGAACCAAGCACGATATTTTATTGTTCTGAAATTAGAAGCACATACATGAATTTAAAACTTACATACATTAATAACTTATACGTCGTTGTACGGAATCAAGTTCTGCAATTTTGTCACGCATGCAATTGTAATTAAATGCACGTGTTTATCATTGAACCTAGATTTTCTCAGTTGCATCACAATGGCACTTGGTTCTTTTATGCATAAAATGGTTCGAATAATCTACTAATGGACGAAACCTTGCACACCGCTTGGCACCCTGGGTAGACAGTCATGCTCTACACCCAAAATTTGTAATTTTATAACTGTACCAACTATTTTTCAACTCTTACTCGTTACATAAATAGTAACTTACAACGTGCAAAATAACTTAACGTTTCATAGTTTTCGTACAAACGGATGTCAAAGCGATTTAACCTTGTTCGCTGCATTATTAATTGAAATCTACAAAACTTTTAATTTATCTCATTACTTTAAACGGTATATTTATCGAACATTTACTTGTAAGTATTTGCCTTCGCTCAGCTCCAGCGGTGAAATTTTCGAAAGATTTAATGCAAGCAACCAACACAAATACTAAGTAAAGCTTAAGAAATTTAAATCTCTTCAGTTGCAAAGCTGAAGGTAGCAAAGTTCAAAACGTTCCCAGTCGCTAATGAAAACAACG
Source organism: Medauroidea extradentata (assembly GCA_003012365.1). Classification (NCBI taxonomy): domain Eukaryota; kingdom Metazoa; phylum Arthropoda; class Insecta; order Phasmatodea; family Phasmatidae; genus Medauroidea; species Medauroidea extradentata. The sequence continues at coordinate 126,839 of PNEQ01128002.1, forward strand.
TTTTGAGAAGAGGTGTACTTTACTTTAGTCTCTACTAAGTTGAAGGTTAAACTTCCAAGGCCAAATCGATCCGCAGTTACTTTCCTAGCGAACAATTTATGGGAAAATAACGGGACTTAAGTTAAACTGCTGATGCACATCAAAGCTGCTGAACAGTGATGCTTGAATAATATTGAGTTACTACTCTCATGATAACACTAAAAGTGCATGTGTATATTTATATTAACTGCTCTAAAACTATTTCGTTAGTAGCGGTATTATATTTTTCAGATCAGAACACAATATCGTTTAAATTGTTTGCCGTAGTTGCATTTTCGTAACTGCTAGAATGTATTGTTAATAATGATATAATTCTGTAGCAAAGTCAAAATACTGCAAAAAATATGGTGCAGTAATAAACGTAATAAACGGAATCGTGCACTCTTAATCTGTATTAGTGAATATTCACTGATTCACGGAGATGGATGGAGCAGTTTCAACAATTTGAATCAGTGAAAGTAGTCACTATTTAATTTGTGAATATTCACTGATTTCCTTCAAGACTGCCAACATCTCACAAGTGAATCGGTTAGTATTCACCGGTTTTTCCAGTTTTTTTTAAAGAACAGTTTTCACTTATTGAATCAGTGAAGAATTACTGGAAAATCCGCGGAAATTCACTAATTAACTTGTGGAATGTTGGCACTTTTTATCGGAATCGGTGAATAGTCATCGATTTCACAGTGGCTTCTGACTGATTCAATTTGTTGAAACGGCTCCATCCATAGGCGTGAATAAGTGAATATTCACTTATTCAGATTTAGAGTGTGTATTTTTACTTCAAATTAAGCTTTAGTCATGCCTAGTGGCATTATAAGATCAGTAGAAACAGTATTTGGTATTTAAGCATATATTTTATAATTTTTAAAATTATAATATATTATACATGTATAACAATTGTTAGGGTAGTTATATGTAACCAAACAATGGCGGTTTTCACAATGCAATGTTGTAAAGACTGAAACTCGTTGAACACGGAAGCATACAGCGCGATGCGTGTAATTACCATAACAACAATATCTTGTATCCTACTCCTTATATTCACAAACACAACGTATTGAAGAATTTTTTAACATTTAAAAACTATTTAGTAGTGGTGGTATCTTAAAAAATGTTGCCAGAAATACTTCAGCAACACACCCGCAAATATAGTTTTACTAAACGAAGAGTAAAATATTTAAATTAGTTCCGTTACTAACTAAAATATTTAACTTTTGCCAAAAATGTAATTTGGCTACTTGTGTTCCAGGCCTTACTCGCAAGGTATTGGTTATTGATGTATATACTTAAGTTTTGAATATTTGGTAACATATATCATTATGCAAGGTTAACTCGCCTGAGTTAATATGCATATTGCAACGTATTTTACAGTTTTCAGCAAATGTCGTTCTTGAGGCAATAAACAACACTTCGATGCATAGAAATAGGGTGTGTGTCCTAATCTCCTTCAGATTAAAACACTTCTATCGATAAAGGTGGGACTTCTGTATTATTGTCTAGACACCTAAAGCATTCTCGCCTTAACGCAAGGTTCAAGTTCTCATTTCAACAGCAAATGTTATATTTCTAAGACATTATAGGCTTAAATATGTTCTTACGCAATGAGTAATACAAACTAATATTTGCATTTTAAGGATCTTTGGAGTTGTCCATAAGATTAAGTTTAATCTTCATTACAGTTACATACAAATATCGTCATCTTTTAAGTCAAAATAAAGCGAGTCGGTATAGGAAAGACTGCATGAAAGTTAAGAGACCAACACTCAGAGGCGATTTCGCTAGTGACAAGTGAGCAATATGGCATTAGTATCTAAGCATCTACGTAATCAGAGGCCTCGATCACGCTAAATAGCCATAGGCAAGGCGATACCTAAAAAACTGGAAGTATACTAATGCCTGCCTTTGGAGAACTGTATCTGACTGTAAAATACGCCATTTATTTATACTGATATGAACGTCGTCAAAGTAATTCATTTTGTAGTGAGATTAATAAAGATGCTTGCATTTATTTAGGACTGCAAAATAGTTTACTTTAATTTATTTATCAGCAAACAAAAAAATTAAGTTGACTTTGTGCATATTTGTCGAAATCAAAGCAATTTTCTGATATCCTTAACGTACAGGTTGTCCCGTAAGTCATAAGGAAAATATAAATTGGAGAAATATGGAATGTATTATTACTACTGTAGCGTGTTGCCGTAAAACAACAGCAGTGTGTTCACTTCCGTGTGTCATTGAAATAGAAAATGCTCAAATTGATGGTCGCTATGTACTTTGCACATGTCTTGTCTGATAAGGAAGGTTAAGATAGGTGAATGTAATGAAATCTTATTGTGAATAACAACATTACTACTACAAGCCGCTACATTCAGCCGACCATGTTACATCATATACAAAATAATTTGAACCATCGCATGGGCATGTGCAAAGTACACTGCGACCATCAATTTGAGCATTTTCTGTTTTAATGACTCATGGATGTGAACACACTGCTGTTGTCTTACGCCAACACACTACAACAATATTAAAACATTCCGTATTTCACAAATTTATATGTTCCCTATTTCACAGGACTTATGGGACAACCTGTATTATCAAAATTGAAGATCTTGGGGGTAAGTAATGGTAACCATCATACCTTAAGTTTGCTACTTAGGTGAAATTAAGTATGTGAAATCTGGACAAAAGTGTTTCATAAATTTATCATTTACTATGTGGTTTAAATTAAACTACCGACGTATATTTTGTAATTAAGAATTTATTTTAAATGTAATGACAGAAATTGTTTACATCGACTGTCTTACAATGTGGGTTATAATTGTTCACCCCCGAGGTTTTCAATTATCCGAGGAAACGTCTTGGAGCTGCACAAATAACACGTACTACAGTTTCGTGTAAAATATCACCACAAAAACTGTACAAAACATAACAAAGAATATTAATATGCAAATATGCACGACGCGAATACAAAAGTTTATATAAATGACACGAAAATATACATATCATACAAGTTTAAAAATGTTACTGCCCAAAATTTAGACTTTTTCTTGCGTGCATTATGACAAAACAGCCTGAAGGTTTTCTTGTATCCATAACAAGATGCTATCCGCGTTTTCGTAAATTCACCAGGTCATCCACCGTTGTACACCAGACTTTCGTAAATTACTGTTTTGCACTCAACTGGTTCAATCGATGCTTCTACAGGTTCAACCAGTCTGAAATGTTGGTGGATCCGATGGATGTACACCAGAGTACCAATCTGTGAGTTTTCGAATACAATCTCAAGAAAAACGTTTGAAATAACTTGAATTATAAAATTTGAGGTCAAAGAAAGCAAATTTACCAGAGATTTTTTTTGCATAAATAGTTGTTGGTGTTTAAAAATGTGTACTATCTGCAAAATAAACGTTTCAATTTATTTGTAAGTTTTAGTTATGAACTCTATTTACTATTACATATGCTACGAAAGCGTTTAGTTTGGATTTATACAGCGGTTTAATGTTAAATAACATAAGCAGACGCAGCCCATACATTTTCAAGAAACCACCAACATGGTGAACGACAATGGCCTCAAAAGGTGTACATCGGTGTTTCAATCGCTGATGGATTCACTGGCGAATTTACGAAAACGCGGTATTTCTCTGACACAATTAGAACTCTTTCATTAATTCTTTTTAATAAGTTAAAATGTAAATTGTAGAAAATGATATTGCTGAGTTGTCAAACGTATACTGTAATTTTTAGTATAAAATTTAATGCTACACATTTAATAATTTACGACTGTCACAAGTGGTGTATAGTAAGGTGCACTGCCCTGAAATACAACAGCATTTAACTAACCAATTTACATGTCAACTAAATAGGTGAAAAAAATCAAATAATCTGCACAAAAGAAAAACGATTATTTTACTACCTACACACTAGGATTCATCGCATCTTTATCAAGAACTTCCGTCATAGACGTCTTTGAAACTTTAAAGTTATCAAATTGTTCATTGATGATGAATGCATAATGATATATTTTACAGCGTAATGTTTACCTCAATTAACATTTTACAACAGTTTTTAATTTCCATTCTAGCCGTCATCGCCGCCTAGTAAGTAAGAAGACGTACTTACACATTATATATTTTACAACTTATTTTTATATCCAATCAAAACTTTATAAGGATGTCCTTGAGTAACGTTTAAATCTCTACTACACATTGTAGGGGATGTGAAGACAAGTAAAATTATATAGGACACTTAGGGTCGCATATGTTGAAGAATACTTGAAAACCAATACAGAAATAGTTATCTGTGAGGTTCTGAATATGCGCTGATGTAACAATAATTCCAAGCATGCCGCACCTACCAACGCGTCAAGTGGGCAGGGCTGGCAGTCCTGTGGCAGCAGCGGTGTATTGGTCAAATCTCCAAGCTGATTCTGTTTGGATACCCGGTCACTATCACTCCCAGGATCTCACACATCTGAATCGTGTGTATTGATGTCGAAGGTAGATGGAATATCACGGAGACCTGCAGTTACCTTTATTTTTTCATTCCGGGTGAGTTCCGTATTTATCTAAGTCACCCACATTAATTTGTTATCATCGCGCTACGTAATATAATTTATTTTGTATACAGTAGATGTCAAATGATATAGTTCAAGAGTTGCTATGCACAACAGAAAGTTTTCTCCAGCCTAATAACGTCTGCTTACAAGTCTTCATATTACCACCAATATTTTTTCTAACATATCTTACACACTCGGCTATGAGTATCACTCCTTCTCAACCTTTAATTTGTGTCACTCTGCCTCTAATCATGTGAAGACAACTTAAGCATCTTGACATACCCTACAACACTATACTATCCATTCTCTCTCCTGTCATGGTAAATTAAACTTTGCTGTTTTTGTGCCTCGCAAAATTATATTTATCATCGTTGTAAAAGATTAATAGCTTACAGCAAGCCATAAAAACAACTCACAACATGTTATTTATTAAAAATATTCACTTCGTGAACGTATGAGACTAAAAACATTATTCAAGCCAGTAGCTACCTGCTCACCGAATCTCGCGATAATAACAGTGTGGCTGTTTATTTATCATCACAACTAAATATTTTAGAATTCTGTTTGTAGTAAAGTCTTAGCTTCGGGTGACATGTTTAGTCGCAAAGAAAATGCCTATCACAACCGTGTTGTGGGGAAGCCATACTTTAGTTCTGTCCCTCATAGTTCAATTTAAGTAGCTATTGGATAATTAATCCGAGATCAAGGAAGCAATATGCAGAGAATGGAAGTTATTATAAACTGGGAAGAGTTAGTAGTAAAGTAGCTAAACATTATATGATTAGCTGCCCGGCTGTGGCTTTGCCCGCGGGGAATAATTTAATGTAAACAGCAACTCTGTTTAAAATATTGGTTAGAGGTTGTACTATATTTAAGTCGTATATACCTAAATCTCTTTCAAATAAAGATTTCTACATCGAAATCAGTATCTTCCAATCCACCGAGGAAAATTCAAGCGATGGTGGGTACATATATTCAGAGACGACACATGTCATGTACGGCAGCTGTCTTCAATATGCGCCAATCTCAGCTCTCCCCCACACCCTTTTTCCGCGGCAAGGATTTGGGAGGTAATGTTTTGATGTTTAGCTACATAATAAGCGGGTTCGATTACCGACTGGTTCAAAAGGATTTTTCCAAGTGAGAATCGTGCCTGGATGACGGCACTATGGGATCTCCGGTTTCCCCTGCACTTCATTCCAGGCACTGTTCCATATCCAACCCATGTCGCCCCTTAAAAGGTTTCAAGAAATTATTTGTTCAGAGCAGTCCAAATAACTCAACTGGCCTGTCGTAGTCTTCCAGTTGTCACTAATATGTGCGTATATAATAGCACAATAATTCTCGTTGCTAAGTCTGACGCGGGATACGACTCCTGAAACCTCACACACCGCATACTTATATAATTCCAAATGAATGCTTCAAGGTAGGTCGTGAGGATTATTATGTGTGTAAAGGTCCAATACCAAAGAGGCTTACAAGATAGCAAAAAGTAACGACTTTTGACTGGTTTCTCCATGGTTGTGTTGACTATTCCGGAGTTTTGTAAAATTTTACTGTTTTTCATACCTGTAACTGTCTAATTTCATAAAATTCTGAATTTGTTTGTAAATATTTACATAAGCTTCATTTTTATCAAAAACTTATCTCGATGTGTCAACAGGTTTAAAAATTCAGATAATTTAATGGAACCGGAAACACATTAAATTTTTAAACCGTTTTCAAGGTCGAATTTCAAAAAAACCTGAAATCAATTTTTAGGTATTTACGAAAGATACATTTTAAAACAAAAATTGTCTGTATACTTCAACTCGTTTAGGAGATACGAATGATTAATTGGAAACACAGTTTATGTATTTTTAACGGCTTATGAGTTGGAATTTCTAGAAATCCTGAGAATACTTTATAGATATTTACGTAAGAATCGTTAAATATAAAATAACACCTCGATATCATAACTGGTTTGTAAGGAATCAAGGACTATCGAAAAATACATTTTACGGTTTTTAGCCCCTTAATTTTTGGAATTTCGCAAAATAGAATAATTTACTAATATGCGTTTGTATGGGCAAAATCTTGAAATAAAAATAATGAAAGCTTTCCAAGGTTAATAAAATATTAGGAATTCTTTTAAAACCCATTTAGTCAAGGCGTAATCGACGGCTCATGAAGAAACACTTTCATTCCTTCACAACACTAAGAGTTAGGATTGTAAAAATTTCTGAAATCTGTTTGCCGGCTCTTACATGTGCATCATCATAAAAGGAAAAAACAACTCTGTACCTCGACGGGTCCGATAGCACTCGTGGATTTATGTAAACACATTTTATGTGTTTTCCCCCCTTAGGATTTGAATTTCGGAAAAAAAATTGACAAATAAGGCTATTGTATGGGCATCTCATTTAAGTGGAAAACGTGACGATAGCCCGTTGATTAAATATGAATATATATACGATTAATTGAAAACACTCCTTATCCCGTTTCATAATATTTCGCCCCCTTATGTGTCAAATTAAAAATAAATCAATTAACCAAATTTGAAGTATGTAAGTAAACATTAATCTTAAGGAAAAATCGAGTCAATTTCTAAAAATTAAGTGAAATCGTTATATATTTATCACCAATCGATAATATGTGACCCTAAGTGTCCAATATCACTTTACCTACCCCGTTCTGCCTCTATACCCTATTTTGACTCCCTCCCTCCAAAAATTACTTTTTTTTTTCGTTTGAAAACTTAATGGACAAACGCAAAATTCATCAAAGATTTTTAGTTTTTTTTTTCCATAAATTTTTGGGTGTCACGTTCTGCCTCTCTATACCTTTTATCTCCCTGCTTCCCCTCCCTAAAAAAAATGGTAGAAACCACCACCGGCGCACGCAAAAGTTGCAAATGTTTATTTGTTCACTATTTTTTAAAATCCTTTTTTGTCCCTCTACCTGTTATGTTTTGTCACCCCTTTCCACGTCTCTTAATTTTCTAATTACGCAAAGTTCTTCTTATTGGGTGCCTACGGTTTAAGGGGAAGCTACACTCAAATTTCATGGTTCTAGGTCCTGCGATTTGGGCTGTGCGATAATGAGTGTGTAAGGAAAATGCATTATATATATGTATGTATGTATGTATATATATATATATATATATATATATATATATATATATATATATATATATACACTAGCTGGTTCCCGCAACTTCATTTGCTGGGTTTTCATTTAATGCGATGATTAGAGGCAATGATTTTTGATGAAAAGAAGTATGTAATATTTTGTTTCAATGCCTCACGTTCACATCTGCAGCTCTGGTACGTAGTTATTAGCAGCGTGCATTCCTGTAGAGGTGTCACTCATTTGACTGTGCCAATGAGAATAACGTCACTGCGACATCATCCGTCTGTGATTTGCGGGTAGATCCCAAATATGGTGAGAGTTAAAACAGCCAATCACCGACCATGAAGTGGAACTGCAGATGTGCACGTGAGACACTGAAACAAATTGTTGCATAATTCTTTTCACCAAAAATCATTGCTCCTAGCGATAATATTTCTGAACCAAAAAGTTTTGGAAAGTGCTAAATGGGGCAAAATTATGTTAAGAGTAATAAACGTGTGTTTTAAAAATATTTTGAAGATGAAATTTGTCCCACATTTTTTTGGATACTCCGTTCTGACTCTATACCACCGTTTTGCCTCTCACCTCATCCAAAGTATTGTTTGTTTTGTTAGAAACCTTCGTGGGCGCACACATAACTCACCAACATTTTTTTAATGAAATTCAATTTTCTTTGGTTACCCCTTACAGCAAATAGCAGTGAAGCTTGGAAACATGTATAGGCAACCATTAACTACAATTCCTACGCAATCTAGCATACGATTCTGTAACTATGACGATGGGTTGAGCTATGAGCTCTGGTGGTGGAATGGTTTAGTATCAAGTCAGAAGCAGAGATATCTGAAAGACGATTATTAATTACATGATCAATCAGCACTACCCGGATGTTGACTTTGTAAGTAATTAAAAAAAAAAAAAAAAGATACTTGGTAGATCATATGTGTGGGTATCTAGGGTATCGAGTCACAGGATAGAAAAAAGGTAGCAGGTGGAGCATGAGCGAGACGAGATATTGAACAGTCACCGAGTCCCACCCAGAATCCTGTCCTAGAAGGAACTATACTTACTTAGAGTAGGTATTTCGGCGAGGAGTTAACCTCTCACCAGCCAAGGACTGGCGTAATGAAGTGTCGTGTTATAGGTCTAATGATGTAGGTCGGCGGCTGTCAGGAAGTGGCTGTGTAAACTCGTAGAGTAGTTGTGCGTGAGTCACCACGTCTATGAGACCCGCTCCAAACTACCCCAATTGAATACATCAGACCACGATATTTCAGGCCTTACGACCTGTACTCTGAGCTCAGGCCTAACACTCCATGGATATTTCATCAGAAGGCTTTTGCAAAAAGATAATTACGTGTTAGTAGTACATATTTGGCACCAAAAGTACCAAAATTATTAGTCCCGGACAAAAGTGTGGCTAACCAGTGTGTTTTGGTATGCCTCGGCCTTTAGGGGCGTAAATGGCATCCAATTGGTTGTTTGAAAACTAGTTTTCAGGGCAGAGAGCCCTTGGCCAAATTATTAATTTTGGTTGTTGAATTTTTCTTTTCTCTTGTTTTGATTAAAATAATTATTCATTTTTTATTATTTTTTTAAAATTATTATTTAATTTTTAATTAAAATTTTTATAATTTTAAATCTTTTTTTTAAATTGTACATTTTAATTTTTTAATTATTATGTTTTACTATTTACAAGCCCCCAGAGCCTTGCTCTGACGAGGAGCACAGGTCTACCAACCTGGATTAGAGAATAGCGACAGTGCGGGCCATACACTATCTGCCAGTGCACTTGTGTTGCTTGCCCTGATGAGATGAAATGTTGTGTGCAGAGGCGGGCGTACGAATGTAGCTGCAGTGTTAGGGAGCAACTGCGTGTCTCGACACCTCGCTAGGAGTTCTAGTTAACCTGTTGGTCTCTGATTGGCCAGCGAGCCCAGTCAGTTACGCTGAGGCGTGCCACGAGACTCGCTTTAACGAGGTGTTACTGTGTAATTTCTTCTGGATTTTATGATGCCAGAGGCGTATTAATTGGGACTTCGTACTAATTAAGTTGCCTGAAACAATGCCTGAGTGTGTTCTTTCACTGCTCCAGGGCGAGGGTCGCAGTTCCGCACCGCCCGAGAGCAGCAAAGAAAATGCTAGAGGGGCCCCTGTGAAAAATAATGTTGTTATTCCGTTCCGGACCGATCGGAGATCACCCAGTTAAGTTGGCTGCCCTGCTTTCATCTGTAGTATGCAAAATGTTACATGAACGTAATGTTGTTACGTATTTTTATGCGAATCCCGTCCTACCGTCCTCCAACTACACCAAGGCTGAAAGCTTCCTGTCGGGCGTGAAGCAGCAAGACAGGGGTTGATGTCAGCCGTTGTAAACACAGGCATAAGAACTCTAAAGCGATACATACTAACAGGCCTTCTCGAGGAGTGTTGTGGGTGACAGAAGTGTCGTCTATATTTTTGAAACTACGCACGTGATTAACGCGGCCTTGGTATTAATGCAGGACTGTAGATGTTCGTTTCCGTAAAAGTGCGCCTTTTTAGCCTACTTTCCTCTAGGAAAGATAGGCTTATGAGATCGTGCGTCTGTCTGTCTGTCTGTATGTCTGTAAGTCTGTATGGATGTATGTATGTCTGTATGTCCCCCCCTAATAACTTTTTATACAGCTCACGGTAAATAATGAAACAATTACAGAATATTATGCCATGACTGGTGAATACGACGCAATTTTT